>ML784575.1:27511-56838 GCA_009831015.1 Picea engelmannii | reverse complement strand
AAAGGATCCTCCAACAGTTCAAGTGATTGATTATTTAGTTGATTTAATGCTTAGAAAGATTCTCACTAATAAGTACATAGATCTAGGAAGTCCCATTGTAGATGTCCATATTAATAATATATGTATTTTAAATACTTTGATTGATTTGGGAGTTTCCATAAATGTCATGAATAAGGATACAATGCAAAAGATTAAGTTGAATAACCTTCAACAAACCCCTATTATTCTCTAATTGGTTGATCTATCCATTGTACAACCTAAGGGAATTTTAGAAGATGGATTTCTCTTTCTATATTCCTAGGAATATCCTGTTTATTTTATAGTTCTACAGCCCAAATCAAATCTTGGGGGTTACCCCTTGATTTTGTGAAGGCCCTAGTTGGCCATAGTTGATGCCTTTATTGGGTGTAGATACGAAGATATGACTATCTCTCATGGAACTTGTACAAAGAAACTTACATTGTATCCTCCTGCCAAGAAACGATTTTCTCATGAAACACCCATGTGGATAGGGAATGAAGATAGTGATGATGAAAATATTCAACTAGTCTTTATGATTGAATCAATGCTCTCCTTTAAAGAAAATACTAAATATGACTGTATATGTGATATTATCACTAATCCTTATTCACCTAACAATCATATTATGAATATGATGGAAGAAACGTGTTATTTTTCTTCAATTCAAATAAAAATTCAATCTATCTCAACTTATCTTTATACTACATATGAAACAAATAGCATGCCAATAGAAATTTTTCCAGAAAAAACACTCAATATAAACCCTCAGTTAGAAGCACCACAAAAACAAAGGTTGATTGAGTTATTACAATTTCATGTTAAAGCATTTTCTTGGGATTATATAGATATGAAAGGAATTCACCCTAATTCGGGATAATTTCCAACCAATTAGACAACTTTAACAAAGGATGAATCATGTACTTCGAGAAATAGTAAAGACTAGGTTGCAGAAAAAATTAAACATAAATTTCATTTATCCTATTTCTGACAACAAGTGGGTTTTACACCTTGTTATTGTTCCAAAGAAAAATGGAAAATGGAGAGTTTGTGTAGATTATAGAGAAATGAATAAAGCCACTTTTAAAGATTACTTACCTTTTCCATTCATTGATCAAGTTTTAGATACCTAAGCAGGAAAAAAATATTTTTCTTTTTGTGATGGTTTTAGTGGGTACAATCAAATTCAACTAGCCCCTGAAGAGATAAATATAAAACTACTTTTACCTACCCTTGATATACCTTTGCATAACAGGTGCTACCTTTTGGATTATGTAATGTTCCCACTACATTCCAAAGGGTTGTACTTGGAATTTTTCTGACTTGATCCATGACAATTTTGAAGTTTACATGGATGATTTCACTGTATATAGAAACACCTTTGGTGAATCAATGAATAACCTAGAAAAAGTTCTTAAAATATGCCAAGAATAAATGTATTCCTTAGTCACAAAAAAATGCATATGCTACTTACAGAGGGTATTGTTCTAGGTCATCATATATCTCCCACTAGTATCCAAGTTAACCATGCAAGCATTGAGGTAATCACCAAAATTCTAGTTCCAATAACTCAAAAACATATGCATAGTTTATTAGGTCATGCGGGATATTGTCATCAATTTATAGAAAATTTCACTAAGATTGCATCACCATTATTCACACTAATTTCAAAATATGTCGAGTTTTTTTGGACTAATTCTTGTCAAACTTCCTTTGAAACATTAAAGGAAAATTTATCTATAGCACCAATGTTAAGGGGGGCGGATTGGTCCTTTCCATTCCATATCTCAATGGATGCTTTAGATACAGCTATTGGAGTTGTGCTTGGACAATGAGAGGATCAGAAACCATATGCAATTTACTTCATTAGTAAAAATCTTGCTCCAACAGAACTAAATTACAAAGCAACACAAAAATAATTTTTTGTTGTTGTCCATGCAATTAATAAGTTTTCGCACTACATTATTGGTTACCCAGTATTAATGCACACCGATTATTTTTCCATTATATATCTTATGAACAAACCAATCATGAATGGTAGGGTAACTAGGTGGTTGCTTTTGCTTCAAGAATTTGATATCACCATTTGTGATAAACTATGAAAATAAAATGTTTTTGCAAACTTTATTTCTTGATTAAATAATGAAGGGGATCATAGTCTTGTAGAGGATGTTTTTCTAACGAACACTTGTTTTCATTATCTATTCACTCATCATGGTTTGCAGATATTGCCAATTATTTAGCTATAGGAAATATTACATAGCATTTTTCATTAAGGGGAAATAAAAAAGTGATCTATCAAAGTGCTATGTATTCTTGGGTTCAAGGCAACCTCTTATGAATAGGACCAGATTATATCATTCGATGTTGTGTTCGAGAAGATGAAATATTTGATATCTTAAAAGCCTATCATGATGACCCGTGTGGAGGATATTTTGCAGATAGAGGGACTATTTATAAGGTGATATGTCTAGGGTACTATTGGCCTACCATTTTCAAATATGAAAAAAGTTACATCAAAATTTGTAACATCTATGAAAGAATGGGAAAACTAGTCCAATTGGAAAAAATTCCATTGCAACCTCAAGTACTAATCAAGCCTTTCAAGAAATAGTCCTTGGATTTTGTTGGACCTATCAAACCACCATCAAAGAAAAGGGTATATATTCTAGTTTGTATTGATTATGTAACAAAGTGGGTGGAGGCTAAGGCTCTTCCTGAGGCTACTAAGAAAGGAATGAAAAAACTTTTATGTGAAGAAATATTTGTTTGATTTGGTGTACCAAGGTATATCATCATCGATCAACGAACACAATTTACTTCCAAGATCATTCAGTAACCAATAAATTTTTAGATACCATTCTAACAAAGATAGTACATCTTCACCGAAAATATTGGGTTGAAAGACTTCCTGAAGCATTATGGGTTTATTGAACAACATGGTGCAAAACTACTGGATTTACTCCATGTGAACAAGTGTATGGTAAGCAAGATGCCCTTCCAATCAAATTTGAACTTAAAACTTTACGTGTTGCATTACAAACTAACATGGATATTACAAAGGCTTAGCAACATAATTTAAATCAAATCAATAAACTTGATGGATTACGTTGATTTTTCATACAACACACTGATTTGATTTGGAAACAAAGAGCTAAATGCCATGACCAATTCATAAAAAAAAAAGAATTTTTATGAAGGGGATTGGGCATTTCTGTATGATTCACAGTATAAATATTTTAAAGGGAAATTGTGTATTTGATGATAGGGACCATATGAAATAGACATGTTCTATGATAATGGTTCAGTCAAAATATGTATTATAGATAAAGACAAAACTCCATTATTGGTAAGTGGCCATTGGCTATGTTTATATCGGAAGCCACTATCAAGAGAAGAGTTCATAAAATATCTAATTAATCAGTTTGAGGTTGAGGTTGTAAGGAAGGTGGTTTCTCCACTTTCATCTACTACCTCCTAAACTTTCAGAGGATCGTTTTGTATATAGTCAACTATATATAAAATAAAATATAAAAGAAAAAAAAAATCAATAGTGAAAACCTGGTCACATAAACTATTGGACTTGATAATATCAGAAAACTAGATTTCTGGCTGGTATTTTCAACAAGAAGAAGAAAAAAAAATATTTCAACTGTGAAAACCTTTATGGAGGCCCAGTTGAACAATTTTGTTTGAAAACCAATTTCATCGACAAGCAAAATTTGAAAAGAAAAAGAAAAAAGTATTTTTCGTTGTACTCGCTTGCAGGTTACAAGATGAAAGATACTCTTAAAATATCAAATTGCGGAATTCAAACAACTCTGACGAGTCTCAATCTCTACTCGAATAATTTCATATCTTTGTCGAGATATGTATAGGCTTCATAGTTATAGAAATATTGCAAAGATCCAACATAACTAGTTTTCCAAAGATCCAGGACTCAATTCTCTTTTTAGATACATATATATGACTTCATTATTGATTCAATGGTACTATTTATATTACTTATGTTGACATCCACTTATTGTTACAAGATTCTGGAGGCCGGGTTCAAAAGTTTAAGGGATTTTTCACTCAAGACCAAGTAAATTTTATACTCTATCTCTAAGTTTTTTTTGTAGACTTGAAAAAATTTTGAACAACAATCCAATTAAGCCTGCCCACATTTTCCATTTACCATCAATATTTAGCACCTTATCCCTATTCCTTTTCATGTCATATGAAATCATTTATGGCCTTTATACGTGTATCGTTAAAATGAGTTTATGAAGATCATCAATATTGGTTTTTACTTAGTCAAAAGTCATGCTTTGAAAAATTGAGTCATGCTACATAATCATTAATAATTGATACACAAATGAAAAATTCAGTAGCAATACAAATCATCATGTCACATGTGTGATAAAAATCATGTAGGATTCTCATCATTTGGTTTTCTATCAAATGAGGGTCTTTCATCACATCAGTCATCATTTATCTAACCGTTTAACATGAGGCTCGAATGAGGTAACACTTGTTTCATATATCATAAGGAATAAAGAAGTATTTGTGTATGACAAAGTTTGTCATCGACTAAGAGACAGAGAAATGGGAGGATATCATAACAGAATGGAGCTCGATAATATCAGCCTCATTCAACACAATCATAAATAAATGGCCAACTTCACACAAGCTAGTTGGATAGTATTTTTCGAACGGTTTTAGGGCGTAGACTTCACCATAGCCATGGAATTTGCTAAAAAAATTAAATACCACACAACTACTTTCTAGGGAATGGCATTCGCAGTCGCAAAGAAAGCATTAGTCATGCTATTGGATTACGTTTAGAGGGAGAACGTTGGTCCAAGAACATGAAGCTACCAAATGATAGTTGGAATCAATTTGTAAGTATACCATTGTATATTCCTAATGTTTGAAAAAAGGGGGTTCGAAGGGATGCATTAATTTCACCCTGGAAAGAGGTAACATTGATAATTCAAAACTCATTACCTGCAAGGGCCAGTTTAGTATAGTTTATCACTATTTCATATGGCTTCTATTGCATCTAAAGAATCGTAATTTTTTGAATTTACCCTTCTTTATTTTAAAGGAATTAATGAAGATGACAAAGGAATTTCAAAAATGAACACAGCCTACAAGATTATATCACTCTGGTTTCATCAAATTTATATTTAGATTTGAGTTGGATAAGTCAGGAACTAATTGTATAGGGTTTCGAAGAGTAATGAAACAGAAACCCAAAGCAAGGGTTTTACCATCCCCGTGTAAGGGGAAAACTTCTTCTTCCTTTGAACCAAAAAAAAAAACTCTAAAAAGGTCCAGCAAATAAATGATGAGGCTAAGAAATCACCTTCAGAGGGAAATAAAGAAACTACAACACCAAAGGGCGTGGAACAAATAAAATCCAAAGTTCCTACAAGATTACAAACTTGTTTATTCTTAGATAATAGAATGATAACATATTTTGATTCTGAGAGCACCAGTCATGGCATTTGGAGAAGCATCGGACAGTGCATCTATAAAGACACCTGACGTAATACCCCTATGTTGAACCCCAATTGTAAATGTAAATATGCTTTATAGGATGGTGAGATAGGATGTTTTGGGCCATAGTGCCTTTGTATATATGTTTTGAAGCCAGAGTGCCTGTGTGATTTAGGTCAGGGATCCTATGAGTTGAAAGACCATCGAGCCTAACAAATGTAAATTGTAATCACACACAATTATATGAATAAAATACATCACAGGTTGCAAACCAATTCAGACGAAAGAGTATGAGGGGATAGGACTCCATGAGAGGGAAAGGGGATAAGTCAAGGGGGCTTAAGCC
Source organism: Picea engelmannii (assembly GCA_009831015.1). Lineage (NCBI taxonomy): Eukaryota > Viridiplantae > Streptophyta > Pinopsida > Pinales > Pinaceae > Picea > Picea engelmannii. Next base: position 50,990 of record ML784575.1, on the reverse strand, counting down.
AAGAAATAAAATAATATTATTCCTAATTCCTAAGTCATATGTTATGTTTTTATATTAAGTTTATAAGTAGGGGAACAAATTACCAAGTGGAGTCAAAGGTTGTTCCAAAAATGACAAGTGTCAAGATAGGAACATGCATACATAATGTTGGGAATTCAGTGTAATTATCATTCTTTCCAATCATTCATTCACTCATTCACTCCATTCCATCATCCATACCTTTTCTTGGAGAGTGTGCATTGTGAAGCTGTGATTATCCAGTAAATCCTTGGTGGTTTAGGTGGAAGAAGCAAGTTTCTAGGCCTTGGATCATTCTCTTTGGGTGAGAGAATTGTTGGAAATAGGTTTCCCTCTGTGTTGGGCTAGTGGGTGTTGAAATCTTAGAGTAGATTTATGTTCCAAGTGCCATAGATATCTGAGAATTCTTGGTCAACCTATTGTTGAAACCCTAGAAGGGAAGTGGGATAGTCGAATGACTATTGAGCACAGAATGGGTACACTTCCAAGGTGGGACAGACTATGGGGGAAGAGAGGTTGTGAGAAGGGAACTATTGTTGGAGTTGGTGCCTGGTCCTATCCTTTATTGTGTTTTCTGTTAGACCTTAGTTTGCATTAGGTATACCTTTCTTTGGTGGAGTCATAACCCCAACTCGGGGGTGATCTAATGTTGAGAGTGCATGAACATCAGAGTCTACCATTGGGTGGAACATCTGAGGTCTATAGTTAGTCAATGATTTTCATTATAAGATAAGTGGTATTTTATTTCTTATGATTATTACTATGTGGATATTTATGCTAATTGTGTTATGGTCTATTTGTGTATAATTATGCATGCATTTTATGTTGTTATAACTACATATCCATTGCATATGTAGGTCATGGTAATTAATAAATGGTATCAGAGAAAAAAAATTGTGTTATGTGGCTCAACTTGGTGGTTGGGGATGTTACATTATTGTATCAGAGCCATAGGTTCAACATTGAGCCTACATGCACCATTTGTCAACATGTGGAAGATGAATTTGCAAAAATTAAAGCTCAAAGAATGTTTGCAAATCACTTGCCAAAATTACTCCCGTGAAATTGGGGAAAAAATCATGAGGAATTAGCCCAAGAGTTAAAATCCCCAATTTTAACCTCATTTTTAGCATTTCCAGGCTGGTAATTGGTTGAATTATGGACATTACAGTGCATTCATGGCGAAATTGGGTGAAATTGGGAAAAATCCCCAATTTTTATAGTGGAATTTATTGAAAATTTGATGTGGGAGTGTCAAATTTTGGTTGTAGAGGTAGAATTGACTTGCACGAGGATGAAATTTTCCATGAGAAGATAAGTACATAGTTTCATGGTGCCCTAGCAAAAATTTTGAAATTATGTATTTTCATAAAAATTGGGAAAATTTTGGTAATTTTCCATACCATGACATCAGCATGGCATGGAGGCCACATGGCGGGTGACATGGTACTGGTGAAATATATTGCCATAGTGGTAGGTCAATGGCATGGTGGCAGGGTATACAGTGCACAATGGCGGGTTTAGTAGGTGATGTGGGAGCCACATGAGCATGATGGTATAGCCTGATACCATAACCGGTATCGCATCACTCACAAGGTAGTTTTTCCAAAGGCCTTTAGTGATGTGACACCTATTAAAATGTTTCATGTGTCAAGGCGGTGTTAGAGTGTCACATAGTGGAGGGGGTTTTAACTCCCGTGCATGTTGGTGATGTGACATGGCCTTTCCAACGTTGATCTCCCTTGATATTCGTCGTTGGATATAGGGATCATGCAAGTTTGTGCGTCGCGTTGCGGATGAGGTGATAACCCTCACACATTTTAGTGATGAAAAATAGATATGGGTTGTTGATCTTCCTTGATCTTTATCATTGGATCAAGGGGAAATCAAGTTCGTGCACCGAGTAAAATGGCACAGGATGGGACTTTCCCTTCCTTGTGAACAATACTAGAATGCCAGGTGGATGTATAGTAGGGGAGATGTGACCCATTAGAGGCATGGGCCATTGTGGTGGTGCCATTTGGAATCTAGTATATGTGGGTCCACAAAAAAATTATTTTATTATTATTTATAAAATGAGATAAAGGTAAAGGAGGAAAGAGGAAAGAGAAGGGAGGAAGAGGAGAGAGAGAAAGAGGGAGGTGGAGGTGGCCAAGAGGATGACATAGCATCACCTCAGTGTGCCATGTGGACCTATAATTCCACATCAGTAGCCATGTCTGTAGAAACCAGTCAAATTTGTTGAAAAAATATATCGTTTTCCATGTCATAATTTTTCAAGGTCATTTTGAGGCCCTAAACATCATTTTCACGAATTTGAATTTTCAAAAATGTAAGTTTAGAAGGAATCACATACATTTTTTGCAGCTTAAACAAAATAACTCAAAGAGAGATTTCCAACGATCTATTCCGGACACAAAATATATCTCATGTAAGAAAGTTATAGTGGAAACAGTGCAAGGTAAAATTTCGGCACTGATTTACTTCCAAAGGGCATAACTCCCTGCTCATAAGTCATTTTGGGGCACATGAGAAGTCTATGGAAAGATCATGAACCATAGAATACCTTTATGGATTCTAAATTGAAATTAGGCTATCTAAAATTTTACAGGTTGGAAGAGAATAATCATGTAGCATTCAATGCTAAAATGGGGAAGCAGGCAAAACTTCAACAGGTTGTAACTAGCAACCTAGATACACAAATGAAGGTAAAATTTGAAAATTTTCTCAAAATGTATGCATGAAGAAACACAATTGGGCTTCTGTCAAAATTTCAAAGGAAATGGTGTTTGGAATTAAGTACACCAAATGAAAGGTGCACAAAAGAGAGAATTAGCAATGTTTAGATGACTATAACTTGTTGTTCAGAACTCAAAATGGAACAAGGAAATAGTCGTTGGTGTTAGAAATAAAGAGATGTGCTCATTTTTCCATAGACAATATAGAATTAGTGTCACCCAACCATAGGCACAAAGGCCACCCCCAAGCACCTGAACCTTGACAGATAGAATAATTTTAGAATCAGACCAATAGCCAACCAAGGTAGTGCACATTTCTCCAAGGCTTGCACACCAAGCAATAATAACCATAGACCAAGCAAAAATTCCAAACCATAACGAAGAGAAAGTAAAACCAAAATCCAAAATCCTAGTTACAGTAGTTGCACCTGCACTCCCTCTCCAAGCTTGTGCACCACTAGTCCTTATGCAATTGTGAGAGTGAGTGTGACAAATGAGCTCTAGTTCCCTCTATTTATACTACTCTATCTCACTTGATTGGGATGACTTCTCTTTCTGGAGGCTAATAACTCAATATTAAATATTCTCTTGAGTCTACTTGTCTTCTAGGGTTATTATCCAATGCTTTATGGTTTCTCTTGCTTCCCGAAATATTCTAGTCTTGTCAAGGGTTACACGTGGAGGTTAATACCTCCCACAGCTACCATAATATCAACACTCCCTCCTAGCTAGGGAGGTATTAAAGGAAATGGTATTGAGCACAAATAGACCATTAAATCGGTAGCATCATCATAGCCACATAGGCTATCTCATGATCACGTAGATCAACTCACAAGCAACATCATCACTATCAGTATCATCTGATAGCATCAACTGCATCATCTATTGAAGCCATACTCCATCTGAGTAATCGGGCATGATTTTGAATACGTCACTCACTCCACAGAGTGATACAAGAACCATTCTTCTAATCCAGACATATGTCCTAGAAGAATAATTGTTCCAACAGATGTTGGAAGCCACATCATGGACTACAAGAACTATTCTTCTAATCCGGACATACATCCTAGAATATTGATTCTCTTGGACGATTTTCCCTCCAACCACTATAGTGAACTTAGGGAAAATGTTTGTCTTGTACCAATATTTCCACGCTGGTCAATACTGTGAATTCAGGGAGACGGACCATTCTTATAATCCGTACATATATCCTAGAAGAATAGTTATCCATGGTACATCAGCAATGTGTCAACTTGGACCATTCTCCACAGGGAGAATGTCTGTCCACCAGCAATTTATCTTTCCTGGACCATTCTCTGCCTAGAGAATGTTTTTCCATCAGTACACTGACTAACCATTTAGCTAGAAATCATCTTCAACACTAGTGATAGTCTCCATGGAAATTAGAACAATTCCATCCAATAGAACACAACTGTGTCTATCCATAGTAGTACACAACTACAACCTAGTGGTACACAACCACTTCTAGTAGCACACGGATACTAACCAGTGAGACATAGTCACTATTAGTGGATCACATCCACCACAGTAGCATACAACTATTGTCCAGAAACATTCAGTCTCCACAACAATCATATCATCTGATATCAACAATATCATGATACAAACTAAGTCATCTGGGCCATTCTTCTACTCACATCTGTGAGATATGGAAGAGAATATGCCCTTAGAATGTAAAACATCATCCATGGGCTATCTTGAATATTCTTCCCAAGCATAGAAGAATAATTGTCCCTTATTTCTAATCCTGGACCATTCATCTAACCGGGTCATTCCTCATACACTAATCATAGTGAAACCTAGAGAGAATGAGTCTACCCTAGGGAATATATGTCCTTGATTGTTGAACCTGGACCATTCACCTAACTTGTTCATTCCTCCAGCACTAATCACAGTGCAACCTGCAGAGAATGAGTCTTCCCTAGGGAATGATTGTCCAGACCATTTCCTACGGAAATGACTATCCTGCACCAACCTCCAAAACAAACGATTCTTCGAAAATGCTCACAAATATGAACTTCGAAAGAATGACTACCCGGTGAGGCAAACCATTCTACTTGACCACTACTCAGAGTGACTGCCAAGAAGAATGACTATCCTATACCATTCCCCCACAATGGCCACAAGGGGAATCGTTGTCTATGGTATATCAGAAATCTATTGGACCATTTTCATTATGAAAATGAGTGTCTGATATGGACCATTTTCCGAACTGGAAAATGATTGTCCGTAAGAAATCGCGAACCACTTTCTGGACTAGAAAGGAACTACCCATCCTGGACCATTTTTTGAACTGGAAAATGATTGTCCATAAATCAATGACATATCAATGCTCCCTCCCAACATGGGAGTAATCACTTCCTTTTTCAATATGGAATTCGTCTCCACGAGCCCCAGCTTCTCCCTTAAGTACGTAAACTTTTCATCTTGGACAGAGGATTTACCAAAATATTTGTTATCTGCTCATATGTGGAGATATACTGGAGAAACACTTCTCCCCTATGGACTTTATCACGGAGAAAATAATGATTAATCTCATTGTTCTTCGACCTGTCATGGAACATCAGGTTCTTTGAAAGCTTCACATAGCTCTGATCATCACAGTATATCACATTCGAATCCATCACCTGATCAGACAGTCCAGAAACCAACTTACGGAGCCAAACTCCTTTCGTACAAGCATCACAAGTTGCAATATACTCTGCTTCTGCAGCGTTGAGTGAAACAAACTTATGTTTCCTGCTAGACCATGACATCTTGGAAAATCCCAAACTGAAACATGTCCAAGTAGCACTTATTTTGTCATCTGCACTTCCTACCCAATATGAAATGATAAATACATGCAGTTGTATATCATAACTTAAACGTCCAACAAAAAAAATATTCGGCTAAGTATTCAGCAAATACATTAACGGGCCAATCAATTTTTGATACAGAGACGAGTCTATTGGATCAAAGTCTCTCAACTTCTTCAGATCTATCATCATGGGATTTTTCCATGGATTTGAAATCCATCATCTCGGACTTCTAAAGAACCATTTCAATATACTTCTTTTGTCATAGGAAGTTTTCACCACGCTTCAGTTGTACATGAGAGGCTCTGCACCAAGTTTGATTGAATCCATACAAGGTATTCTTCCATCTTCATACAAGGGTCTCTTTCTGGTATACCTAAAAACTTTGAGGTTTCTCTACATACGCTTCTTATTCATTTACTCTATTGATAAGAATAGTCTTTACATTCATCTAATGTAAACACCAACCAATGGATACTACAGGAGATATAATGGCTCAAGTAGAGGTATGTGTGGTTACTAGAACAAGTTGTCATCATAATCTTCTCCCTCCTTCTGGGAGAACCCTTTAGCCTCGAGTTTTGCCTTGTATCTTTCAATGCTCAAGTCTTCTTTTTTTCACAATTTCTCACATACATTTTTCTTCATCATAGCTTCCTTCCATTCCTCTTGCTTGACTACTTCTAGTGGATTCAAAATGGTTCAATTGGTTGTTCTAAATTTTCTTTCTTTCTTGGAATCTTCATGTTCTTCCTCATGTTTTTCTTCAATGTTGGATTCCATGGAATATTCTATAGATTACATGCCCTTCTTTCCTGAAGGCTCCAACCTTTCGTCATAGGAACATAAATGCAGATGGAAAACCAAGGATATTCAAGGATTCTTTTCAAAGAAGAATTCTTCTAGAGTCAAGGTGAACATGTGTTTCTTATCATGGTTTCTACTTCCAATGAAGAACGTGGACATATACTTCATGGTATTCACAGTTTCTTCAATGGATCATATCATTAGGGATTATCTCTCTCCTAATCACAGCTTCATTCCTGAATGAGAAATATGCATGCTCTTCTTTTGGAATTATGTGATCATCTCCCTCCAACTGAGAGAGTCAATGCTTTCCTTTGTTGCATCTCTCTTTTCTTTCTACAAAGTGTCACAGGCATGTTCTGGTTTCCTTTTGATTCCTGACTTCCTTCAAGTATGACTCCTATGAGTCTCTTTATGTTTGTTTATATATGTTCAGATTGTTTCCCATCTGGAAGTTGTGTCATCCTTATAAAATTATTCTATGACAACTTTCGCAAGGATTGTTCATCACAAGGGTCCCTGCCTAAAACAAAAACAACAAGAGCAAACAAGAAATATCTATCTAGAGTAGATGTTAGTTCATCTTGTAAACAAGTACAATAATCATCTATATCAATGGTATTCATATACAGTCAAGTATTTATTGGACCTATCAATAATAGATTCTTTCAAAGATTTCTTTCACAATTTGTAATGTAGCAACTATAACCCTTGATATACACAAATTTGAAGCTTAACAATTTAATCAAACCTGGAACCTAAAGCCTCAACTATTGTGGAGGGTGTGCTTGTTCCTCTAAATGCAATGAATCCAAGATTACATCTTGGACAAGGTCGCTAATAATTTTCCTGTAAACACACTCACGTTTTGCTAGATGATATAACTTGGATAACATATACAAGTGCATACCTTTGAAGTCTTGTAGCATCGTCCAGCTTGTCTTCTAATCTAAAACTAGATACCATCTTGACAATAAGCTATTAGAAACTCAATCACAAGATTCAATGATTAGAACAAGCTAGAAACTCTAAAATTTCAACTTTGACTACAAAATCAATTTGACCATAAGTCAAACTTTTACTTTTACTTTGACCAGTCAACCTTTGACTTTGAATTTGACCAAAAATTAAAACCTAAAATTTAATCTAGATGAGAGTACCAAGAGGTGTGCTAGGTTAGGGCGCACTAGCATGTCAATGAATTAGGTAAAACATTTCATCATAGGTGACTGAACACAAAGGTTAGGGTTTGTTGCAGCTACATAATTAGAAAACCTAGCTGCAACTGTAACTGGTGCCATAACGAGCTTAAAAAATAACTTCCCAATCTATATTCTAGTGGTTAGATTGTCTGAAGATAGTGTGGGCCCATAACCTGTTAGAAATAAAGATATGTGATCATTTTTCCATAGACAATATAACAATATTATCACCCAACCATAGGCACAAAGGCCACCCCCGAGCACCTTAACCTTGACAGACAGAATAATTATGGAAGCAAACCAATAGCCAACCAAGGTAGCACACCTTTCTCCAAGGCTATCGCACCAAGCAAGAATAACCAAAGACCAAGCAGAAAGTACAACCAAAAGCAAAAATCTTAGTTGCAATAGCTACAGCTGCACTCCCTCTCCAAACTTGTGCACCACTAGTACTTATGAAATTGTGAGAGTGAGTGTGAAAAATGAGCTCTAGCACCCTCTATTTATACTTCTCTATCATCACTCGATTGGGTTGACTTCTCTTTCTGGAGGCTAATAACTCAATATTAAATATTCTCTTGAGCCGACTTGTCTTCTAGGGTTATTATCCAACGTTTTAGGGTTTCTCTTGCTTCCCAGAATATTCTAGTATTTTCAAAGGTTACACATGGAGGTTAATACCTCCCACAGCTACCATAATATCAACAATTGGAAACGTATTGGATAGAAAAATCCATACATGCACCCAAAAATGTGAATTGGGAAGTAGAATTCAGAAGCAATTAGAAAGAATATTTCTGGTGCACTTAAAGGGAAGAATTGTGCATGATTTTATGGATTTGTTGAATTATCTTGTCTAACAAATCCTATTGCATGCACATTTTGTAGAATTTAGGGAACAAATAGAATAGATAAGAATCATCAGAGAGACCAGAGATATGGAAGATGCATAAAGAAATTACATCCATGAGGAAGGAGTCAGGGGGTTGCACATAATCTTGGGTATTGCAAAAATTGAATCAAATGGGCATGGGGAAGGTAAGGCATAAAGCATAAATTTAGTAGTGAAAATTGTTATCAGAAAAATCGGTAAGTGCGGACACAAACTAATCCCCCTAACTTCAACGGGAAGCTAGAACAAAACAAGGCAGAATACAAACTTCTTCTTAGATTTCATTGTCATATAAACTAGTTCAGAGAGGGACAAATGGCATACCTTTTAAATGACGTTTGATCCTCACTAATATCATCCTTTATGCTCCATCTTTGGGTTTATGGCATGGAAAACCTGTTAAGAAGCACAAACCAACAAAGAGAGAGAACAATGATATATGTATTACAATGAATTTTATCTATAAGATCAAGGAGTTATACAATAAAAGTAAAGACGCCTTTATAGGGAAGAAATGTATTGTTGCATTATATTAAATGGAAGTGGAGAATACAACCCATGCCTTGATGTTGAAATGTCCCTTCCAATGGCTCTTTTTCTTCAACACACACACCTTTTCTCCAATGCCTTTGATGAAGAACATACACAACCTGACTTAGAGAGCTAAAGAAAAGCTATCTCAAGCATACTCTACAGCAGGATTCTTCATACATAAGCAAGCCTTAGCATTTTCCATAAGAGATACCTCTTTATATAGTGTGAAAGAGGGATGGGCGAGGAGATTAGGATGATCCCACTAAATCAGAGAAGCGAGTAAGATCCAAACCGATCGGAGGCCACCTCATCTTCTAGAAAATTCCCTTCTAGAACTTTCACAAATTTCACTTGTTCCTCTTGTTTAAGCATTGTCACACCCTATGCACAAACATCTTGCAATGACATCATAGTCCAGTTTTGGTGCAGCATGCGATGATCAAGAATTGTTGCACCCCAAGCACTGAGAAGGGTGCGACGATCTATTTTGATATGGTTTTTAAGGAAGAAAAGATAATCCACTTTTCTCATGGAGAAAGTCTCATTTAGTGTTTTCAGGGAACATGGAAGTGAGTCATGCACATGTCGTCAATTGATCACTGGGGTGGCCAAAATAATGTGTAACAGAATTCCCCCCAAAGTATGAAGTTGGAACCTTTGACAGTTGAAATACTTTGTAGAATGTGTGTGTCAAAAACAAGGAGTGCATCGGTCGGGAACCTGCAAACAATCAAGCATCTATATAATAATATACCATCTTTTGAGGTAGGCATATCCATAATCAGACTACAAGTGACTCTAATCATAAGTGTCAATTGAGTCATGGCCACTAAAAATACACTGTGGATCCATTTCATCATGATTTATCATAGCCACGAGAAATACACTGTGGATCTATGCTCTTTAAGAATTCAAATTCGAACATAGCCATGAGACATACATAGTGGATCTATGTGTCAGTACAAAATCATAAATACTCCATCACAAATTGGACCAATATGGTGAGATCCAGGGTCTTTATTTCCATCATCCTGAAGTACGAATCTAGCCATGTGATTACAGGCGTTGAAGTCGAACATGGTAGAAACCACTTGATTACCGGTCATTAATGAAAACCATTAACAAGTGTGATGGAAATCACCATTGATGTCAATGACTCCCAAGGTACTCTAGTACAATCCAACGAATGTGAATGAATGAGTTGAAGTCGAACACTTGATGGAATCTTCCAATCAGGGGCCAATGATGTGAACCCATTGTTGAAAGCGAGGAGACCTTCCATTGAGGCATGCAGGTTCCAAGGTACTAAATGATTTCTAAGTCTTATTCCTATATAATGAATTGAAGTCGACAGGAAAAGACTTAGCATAGGAGGGCCTTAATGTATCCCCCATCAATGACACGAAATATGTAACATGTTTGAAGTATATCAGAGTATGAAGTGATTTAGAACTGACTCAGGGAAGGTTGACATGGTAGAAATTTTAAAGACTACAGATGGCCGACTCGATAGAAGGTTTGTTTAGGTTGGACTTCTCTTGAACATATGAACGACATGACAATTCTCTTGGTAGCATTGACTCAAGGAGGACCCAACATATGGAATTGTGGATGGTAAAATGAGAGACAAATGGATTTCTCAACCCAGATACAAAGATGAAAGGGGGTGTCATGTTCAAGAATGACTTATTGCCACTAACACAGATACAGATATACATTTCTTTCCAAATTTTCCCCCACCATTTATGGTGAGTGCCTCTTTATTTTTATGTGAGCTTGAGGAGGATAACATATTCTTGTAATGTAAGCTCATCCTTTGGATGAGTCCCTCAGAGTATTTTTTAACGAACCCTAGGAAGGAGTGGTTCAGTCCCATATGGGCCTTTCGATGCTTTTTTTATGAGTCCAAATAAAGAAAACTCATGGGTTTTTCATGTTTAGAGAGTCTGAAAAACACTTAAAGAAAACTCCAAAATGACATTTTTCGTAAGTTAGTCTGAAGAAAACGAAAAAGATATAATATACCGCTCATTAGACATTTTCTTCAAACACTTTTACGAGCGTGAACAGAGCAAGGTTGCTCCGTTATCTTTTCGTGTTTAGGGAGCTTGAAAAGAGCTTAAAGGATACGTTGTAGGGTTCATTTTCCATAGTACCATTACGAGTCCAAAAAAGCGATAAAAGGTTACTTGATTACATTCTCATGGTTTCACAAGCGTGAGAATGAATTAAGATCGTGCTCGGAGTTTTTCCTAAAAAACCCTAAAAGTATATGTATATAAGAAAAACACACAAAACGACCAAAAATGGAGGATCCATATCAAACGTCTGGTCCTCATATCTCACAACATGTAATAGAGACACTTTGCAAAGTTCATTAGGCTTAGGGCATAGGTAAAAATATTAAAATGGTAAAAAGTGAATAAAATAGGTCAAAATAGATTATTTAGCATTTCATTTTGCAATTTCACCCAAATAGTGCCAAAAACCCTCATTTTCTTCCAAATTTCAAGCAATGATTCTAGAGTGCCTGGTGGACCATTTCTTGAACCACTTCCTTAAAAAAGGTATTCTCCTTCCCCTTTCTCTTTTCATGGTTTAAATTTTCATTTTTAATGGTTCATTTTTTAGTTAAGGGTGATTTTTTAGGGGTTATTGAGCTTTGATATCGTCACGAGCGCTCCCTATCAGGAAATGCAACAATCCCAAATCATCATAGGGGTTCCACAACTACAGTGCGACAACACCACTCTGTGTAAAAGAGAGCCCCTGCGATGACCACAACTCAAATTTTGAAAAAATAAAATGAGCTAGCAAAACTTCCAACTTTTGAATTTTGATGAATCTTATCATCCTTTGATGTTGTTTGGTAGGTTTTCCTCATTCATTATGCTCTCGTGGAGGGAAAGTGAGCACGAGGAAGAAGACTACTTTGTCAGGAATTACCCAGGCACTATCATGGCACTCTGGGAGTGTGGTTTTCTCAAATTTTCAAAGTTCAGGGCATGAGATCCCAACTGAGGCTATTGAAGTACCTAGTCCACATGTGGGACGTCAATGAACAAGCCTTTTACATGGGTGTGCATACACTTACCTTGGATATTGATGATATTTACTTTTTTACGGGGTTATCTCGTCGAGGCTCTCACGTATCACTCTCGGGAAACAAAGGTGGTGGAGAACCCATGGACTATTACATCGCATATCACTGTGCACTAGGTATAGAAAATCATATTGGAAAGGTTTCCATTAGGGATGTTCAATATTTATCATTGAGAACTATCCTATACACTATCACATGGATGGAAGGGAGTGTGGCTCCTCACATGTCTTTACAAAGCCACTTTCAGTATGCTATAGAGTGTATGGAGCCCTGGGTCTTCAATTGGGGTGAGGGTCTTTTGAAGAACATGAAGAAACAACTAACAAAGTGTAGGAATGGTCGACTAAAAAAATTTGGCTATGGATCAATTTTGGTATCCTTCTTCCTGGAAAGGGTCCCCGTCTTACACCTACAGGTGGAGTGGGGAATACCCACTCCATAGGATCCTTGGATGAAAATATGGGTGGATTTGATGGCCCGACATGGTGGTGTGTCGATCGTCAAATATGATCAAGATTTCTTCCAGTGGCTGAGGGATCATCTAATTATGGTTGAGGACTATGCTTATGTTGGGACCGACTTCCGTGAGGACCCCGATTTGGAATTACCTAAGAGATTTCATTGGGGAGACATAGGTAAGAAGAATTTTTTCATTATATGTTGTTTTTGGTATTTTAATTATAAAATGTTTTTGTCATTTATCCAAGACTAATCAAGTGCTCTCAACAATGCAGTTGTGGCACCTTATCATCCTCTAGGGTCATATCTTATTCAGAGGCATGGAGAGAGAGGCACAGTGGTGGGTCGAGGACTGGTTATTGAGGATCTCAAGGATATCGAACAGAACCTTGAGGGATTAACCATGAATATACCTCACATCACAGTGGATGAGTTACCTCGGCACTACCAACGCCATACAGTTGGCATATTAGCATCTATGGGTCGACTGCTCCATCGAGTGGCATGGGAAATCGTTTGTTATAACTAGCATCATCCTTGATTCTTAAGTATATGAATCCATGAGCTTCACCATTTTGACATTTTGGTCTCAGGACAAACACTTTTTTGTAACTTTTGACGTATTAATATAAAGTTCCTACCAGCTTACTTGTCTTTTTAAATGTGTGTTTGGATTTATAAATGGCATAAATTTCTATCTAAAACATAATTATCCAATGCATCTGTTAATGTGTTTAGACTTCTAGGAATATATTGATATTCAATATAATCAAAATGTCTTTCCAAAAGGTGAATTCTTAAGTATACACGTAAAAATGTGGGACTTCGGATGGAATAAACAATACTCAATTGCAGCACTACTAGTTGTGAATCAAGTCATACAATCATATGATGGATGCCAAATGAAATGGTGTCAGTTAATAACTCGATAACTACACTGTATTCTACGATATTATTAGTTGCACGACCAAGGCAAACACCATGTAGACTACTCAACTCATCCATAGATGCATAGATTTCCCATGCAACAGATGTTAGGTTTTGTGTACTGTAACTAGCACCATCAACAAAGACAACATAGGGTAGAGAAGACACCAACATCTCGAAACCAAGAAGAATTCAAGGTAAGCATCTTACAGGTGGAACAAGAAATGAAAAAAACACACACTAGAGTATGATACACTAAAAATACAAAGCACTCATGAAAAAATAGTTTAAGCATAGTACTTCTTCAAGTAAATCCCATTTATGGGTTCACTCAAAGGAATTCCATCATAATCAACCATCTCATAAGCCCCTTTCTCCAACACTCATTTAAATATATATGGTATGTGCCACATGGGATCGAATTTATCGGCCCCTGATAAGTCACGATCTTGTTCGTAAAGGAGAACTAAATCACCCTCAAAAAAAACATGCGGTTTGATATTCTTGTCGTATTGAGATTTGAGACATTTCTTCTGAGTTTCTATGACTAAAGAAGCATCACAATGATTCTCATCTAATTTCATCAAATACAAGACATGTTCCTCTTTGGCTAAGGTGTTAGGGAGAAGTTCGATAACTAGTTTCAAAGATGGGATTTCACATTCAATCGGCAGAATAACTTCGATACCATATACTAACTGGAAAGATGTGAACCCTGTGGATATTTAATGGATGTCTGATAGGCCCATAATGTCGAAAAGAGAATTGTGTGCCAGCTTGACTTGTGAATTCCTACCATCTGTTGAAGCATAGTAGTGAGAACTTTGTTGATTGCTTCAACCTAGCCATTGGCCTATGGATAGTAAGGTGTTGAGTTTTCATGTCAAAGACCCAAATTATCGGTAGGTTCAAACATCATGAAATTGTGAAAATGACTACCATGGTCAGTGACGATGGCCTGAGGGACACCAAACCTAGTAACGATATGATTGAATATGAACAATGCTACAGTTTTCCCGGTATTATCAAATGTAAGCATCGCCTCAGCCCATTTAGTGAAATAATCCACAACTATGATAATGTATCCATGCCCCCCGGTAGAGTGAGGGTTACATGTCATGAAGTCAATTCCCCATTTAGCGAATGGACCAACGAAAACTATAGGGTAAAGAGGAGCAGGATGTGATTGGATCTTATTATTATACGTTTGAAAAGTGTGGCATTTCTGAACGGCAGTAATGCAATCCTTAAACAATGAAGGCCAGAAGTAACCATCTCGTAACATCTTTTGGGAAGTGGCATACCCAAACATATGACCACCACATGCTCCGGAATGACAGTCGTTTAAAGCTTTCTCAGCTTCATCATAGGTTAGACAGTTGAAATATGGAATCAATACCACGATGGTAAAGGGTATCACCGAGGATGATGTATTGACGGTCTTGATATTGAATACGACAATGATCTGCATGAGAAAGATCGGGCCAAAAAGTTTGGGTTTGGAGATAAATAATAATGTCTCCATACCATATGTCGTTGGAACTGATCAAAAAGAGAGACTCGTCAGGAAAGGAATCCTCTACCACAGTTTTTGTCTCAGTGGAGGGAAGGTCACATATTAATTCGGAAAAAAACAAATATTTCTTTGACTTGGCTCGCTCAAACTCCAAATCAAACTCCTGGAGAGTCACTATCCATTTGGAGTATTTTCCCCCTAGCAATTTTCATGTAAGGATGTGTTGCATAGGGTTTCAATCGGAAATGATTGTGGTTTTGCGTAATAATATATAATGACGAAAACGTTGAACAGGTTGAACAGTTGTTGAGGCCAGTTTCTCCACATGCATATATTTGGTTTTGGTGTTCATGAGACTCGAACTCAAATAATAAATAACATGTTCATTGTGGGAATCATCCTCTTGGACTAGAACCATAGTTATGGTAGAGTCTGAAGTAGCTAAGTATAAGAAATAATATCAACTATAATTGGGGAGAAATAAGAGTGGTGTACGGGTTAAGGCAAGTTTCAAAGTTTCAAAAGATTTGTTAATAGTGTCGTCCCATACAAAATTTTGACCCTTCTTAAGAATTTGAGTGAAACCTTTCGTTAGTTCAGCATAATTGGGGATGAATCGACGTAAAAAAAAATCCTTCCCTTGCAAACTTTGGAGATGGCGTAAGGTAGAAGGAGGAGGAAAATTGAGAATATCTTCAACCTTCAAAGGATCCACTCTAATCCCATGTGTAGAAACAATAAAACCAAGAAGTTGTCCAGACTCCACACAAAAAACACATTTATGCAGATTCAATTGTTTGCAATAATATCGACAGCATAGGAAAATGGCGCATAAGTGTGTTGGGTGATCTTGGAAACACATGGAGTGCGTTGGTAAATCATCGAGGTAAGGTTGTACAATGTGCTTAATATTATGAAAAGCATAAGACATAGCACGTTGAAAAGTTGCACCAGCATTCTTGAGACCAAGAGGGATTTTCTGGTATGTGAAGGTTCCCCAAGGGAAAATAAAAGAAGTCTTATGTTGATCCGTAGGTAAAATATTAATTTGATTATAGCCGGAGAATCCATCCATTAAAGAGAAGATTTCACTCCCGGCACAATTGTCAACGATCTGGTCAATGAAAGGGGTTGGATAATTATCTTTGGGACAAACCTTGTTCATATCCCTATAATCTACAAAAACACGGATCGTGCCTTGTTTCTTCGTAACCAGAACAAGATTAGACACCCAATCAGTCAACACTACAGGGTAGACAAAGATGGCTTTAAGAATTTTTTCAACTTCGAGTTTAATAGCAGCAGCTTTGTGTGGATGTACTGCATGAAGTCTTTGTCAAACGGGTTTAGCGTCCGGGTAAGTCTTAATTTCATGTACAACAATATCTAGATCAATTCCAAACATCTCTTCATAACTCCAGGCAAAAACGTCACAAAATTCATGGAAAAGGGCTTTGTAAATTAGGATCTCATCAGGAGAACATGAGGCACCAATATCAACATTTTCCACGATTATGGGTTTAATCGAAATATCTAGAGGGATGGTGGGTGAAATATTTCCCAAGTTCCCTTCATACAAAACATCATGTGTTGGTTCAGGAAGAGGGGAAATAGTAATGACAGTAGACAGATTCAAAATCCGTTGGTAACTCTCTAAAGTCTCGGGTTCTAGGAAGAGGATGGAACGATGATGCCCATCAACCCATGGGGTATCTTCCATGGACATAATTGTCATGATGATCTCATCAGTGTGAAATGTCATATGAAATGGATCAGGAGATGTATCTAAGAGAGAACGAGGAGAAGGAGTTTATGATTGAATAGCTTGATAAGCCAATTCCATCGGACTTAAAGGAATTTGGTCACCATAACGAAGACACTCATCAGAGCTAGGTGTTATCCATGGGTCATAAGACTCAGGGGTTTCACCAATAGTGGTTGAGATCATGTTAATCGGAGTGACAAAAGGAGGAGGAATATCGGGTGGTCGAATGGGGAAGGTACCCATTAATGATGAATCCTTTAAAATACCCACACCGACATTCTCATAACTGGGAGGTGTTTTCACAATGAAAGGTACGTTACTAGTGCATGAATCGGAATTAAAGAAGGCGATTTGATCGACAATAAAAAAATTTCCTTGGTGAGGGAAACGTGTCACATGGAAAAGAGTATAAACAATTTCACGCATAGAATCAATCCAACTACGACCAAGTAGAAGGTTGTAATCAAGAGGTGCATCAAACACCTCAACCTCAACAGTAACTGCTTTTCCTTCTAACGCAATAGATAACGTAGGAAGAACACCATAAGTTTTAAACCATGTGCCATTAAAATATTTTAGAGTATTGTGTGACTCGGTATGGGCAGGAGAGCCAATGGATTTCAAATAAGTGACAAACATGACGCAAGTTGAGGCTCCTTCATCAATAAAGGTTCGACAAATATTCTTATTTTCCACAATGACTTGTATTTGAAACGTTAATTAAGGAGGGAGCCTTGGAATGTGGTCTTCCAAGTCAAATATTATCAAGTTCGTATCAGTAGAATCAATTCCACCAATATCCTTTAACAATGCCTTTTGTTGCGTAGGACAAATTTGAAGAACTTAGAGAGCCAACATGGCAGAAGGTGCTTATGCAAGATATTCTACAATAGTGTAGTTTTGAGTGGCATGTGCATGAGGGTTAAATGACGACTTACGAACAACACCCTTAGGAGGAGGATGAAGAACTGTATCTAGACTGAGTGGTTCGAGATGAAGAGGATCATTGGGAGGTGAATTTGATGGAGGAGGTTTAACCAATGGAGGTGGTGAATCATCAACTTTATCTTTTGAAGGAGAATAATATTTGGCTCGAGTAGCGACTGCAACTTCGTTCTTCTTGGAGTCACTAGTACACATAAGTACATAAAACGTGGTAGAGGGAGAAGGTTTGTCATGAATAACCAATTGGGCCTATTGTTGAGAAGGAAAAGGTCGTGACAAAATGGCATGTGTAGGAGGTGTCCTGGTCCCTTGCAGGAACTTAGTAACCTTAGCTCGTCATGGACAATCTTTCGTATAATGATCCTCACCATAGATAAGACAAGGATAACGAGGTTTTTCTCTTTTCTTTGTCATCTGCAGGTTGAGTATTGGGTTTATCGGATTGTTGATTATTGTTTTTATCCTCTTTATTCTTACCCTTCCCTTTCTTTTTATTTTATTTTTACCGGTAGGTGTAGATTGAACTATATTAACCTCGGAAGTTTTACCCGGAGAAGGAGTTGGTGGAGTAACATTTTGTACATTAGCAGTAGTAGATTTGGGATTGGAATGACTGGCTTGTTTAGACTAAGTCTCGGCATGAAAAGTGTCAATCACACCATCAGTAGCATGAGAAGCTACTAGAGGTGTTGGGGTTGGATTTGTAGATGGGTGAGGAGCATCGGGGTGTGTCCGTTTGTAAATAAATGAGATCTAAATATTGAGCACAACTAATCACCTGCTCTTCAGTGACGACACCACCCATGGAAACATCACGGGCTATAGGAATGATGAGTGACTTGGTAAACCACTCAGCCAATAGTTGATCAGGAACTTTGATTAAGCGTCTTATCTGCCTCCACTCATGAATATGATTGGAAATATTAGTAGAATGAGATTGTTTAAATGAACTCAAAATTTCGGTTCATGTCTCATATCGTATTGGTAACTGTAATGCATTAATAAATCCATAGCTAAGGTGTTGAAATCATTGAAGAATCCTCGTGGAAATTCGATATACCATTTGGTTGTCGAACCCATAAGAGTTCATTGGAAAAGACATAATCTAATGGAGTCATCCATCAAGGAGTTGGATGAACACCAAAGATGAAATGTCATGACGTGATTATTTGGGTCTTCTCTCGATCAACCATCAAACTTAGGAATGTCTGATGGTAATTTGGCAGGTATGACTGGCCAATAAGGAGAATGCAAGATAGGATAATTCGAAATCCTAGATAAATACGATAAATCCAAAGTAGCAAGAAACAGCAGTTGTCTTTTCACTTGAGGAAACTGGTAATTTTGAGGAGGTAATCCCGTAGGTATACCAGTAGGACCATAAGAAGTCTGTAGATAGTTAGAGGGTCCTGTAAAATTCGGTTATGGAGGGTTTTGAGTCAAGTAGCCAACATTTGTTGGTTGATTTGGGATGCTACCTTGGAAAGGAGCAATAGACTGAAAAACTTGACCCTAGGTAGGATTCATAGAGCCTAGATATGGTTGCCCAAGATTAGGGGTTACAAAAGAATTCATTTGAGGATTTTTCCCCCCAGGCAGTTGTTGATTGCCTTGGAAAGGAAAATTCCAAGGTTGATATTGTAATCTAGGTATATATTGTTGGTATAATGGTTTATGACTCCCAACTTGGGGTTGCCCCCCAACTTGAGGTTTCCCCCCAACTTGAGGTTGGCCTCCAACAGAAATTTGAAAACCAGAAGCGACTAAATGACTTGTGCCTCCAACTTGATTGGAGCTACTTGGGCTAGGATGATTAGATCCTCCAAGCGGAGGTGGAGGAGGAATGCTAGGCCCTCCAGAGAGAACCTGGGTAGGTGTAGGAAAAAAACTGCTAGCATCATTATACCCAAGAGGAACAAAAATATTAGGCCCTCCGGATGGACTCTAGGAAGGATTAGCAATAGAAGTATTAAGAGAGTTATACCCAGGTGGAAGTGATGGATTTGATATAAGAGGAAGTGGTGTTCCAATAGGAACTTGAGTGATTACAGCACTTTTGGCAGAAATAGGCGTAACTTGTGGGACTACAGTAGAGCTAGTGAGCTGGAGGGGAAGAATTGTATGAGAGCCAACCAACAATTGGTCTGAAACCGTGACAACATTACTGGTTGTACCAGTAAAATGATCTAAAGGTACTGTATAAGAAGTGGAATTCATAGGTGTATGTGATTCCATGGGTTGATTTAGACTCATTCCTAGTTTATCAAAAATATTGTGTCCTGAGGAGGTCCTCCACAAAAAACAGACAGGGACTGAGCTAGGATTAAAAATTTCCAACAGTATGAACCGAAGTTATAAATGATTCACTCTGAAAGGGTGGATCGTCTACACCAGAGTCTACATAAGGTCTAGTAGGTATTCTAGTAGATTCTTTAGCAACAACGTCTCCTGACGAGTTTATTCGGAGAAAAAGTGGATCTTGTGTAACACTCAATAACGGATTTACATGAAGTGTTGATTCCTCCAATGGAGTAGAACTTCCAATCTCATAGGCTACGTCATTATTGACTACTCCTTCAGGAGAAGCACCCTTTGGTGAGTTAGGAAGCAAAGGAGTGTATTCTTTCGGCTCTTCCAGAGGTAACCCTTGCATCCTACATGAACAGCGAGGGCCGATGTTGGCTGCACCAAATAAAGAATGAAATAAATCTATGGCCAACTAAATAACTATTGGCCAATGTTGTACACACACACACACCATTTCTCTCTCATCAAGACATATAGATTATAGAGAGAATACTCTGTAATTTTTAGTTCTCAAGTAATATATTCAACTTACCTCTTGTTTTTATGAGTTATTTGCTTAAGTGTTGTAGTTGAGTGTTTTGTGATTGTTGGGTTTTTTTGAAGGAGGGCCCACTTCAAGAAGTATGAAGCCCATTTTATGTAAATAATATTGTTCATATTCTTGTTTTAGTTATGTAACACCTCGTTTTCCCCAAATCTATAATTGTTTTTAAGACTTCATGCATTATAATTGATGAATATTGTAATTGTGTTTATGATAATAAAAACACCAATTAGTTGACCAAGAGGGAAGCCTTGCAGTACTAGCCATGATACCATGAGTGGGAGCTAGTGAGGGGGAAGATGGGAAGTTTTAACGAAGATAATAGGAATCTTGCCCAGAAAATCTAGCTCACACTTGTAGAATCTTGAATGAATAACTTTTCCAAAGTACCTTGTTCATCCTAACCACAAGGAACCCATCAATGGAATTCAGATTAGGTAGTTGGAGAATTTATAATTTCCTTCATAATTGTACTCGGAAGAGTGAAGGGTTGGATACAGTTTCAGCCAGAAGTACACAGAGTTACCCCTTCGATTCAAGAGCTTGACCCCTGATATTTTTCTTCTGATAGAAGAAAATGGGGATACATAGGGACAGAGAGAAGGTTCCAGTAGAGGAAAAGGAATGAGGAGGAAGAAGGCATGGACATTGGAGGACACATGTGACACACAATACACGGAGAGACATAGAACATCCATTCAAACTCATAAACAGATGGTAATCTAAATGAGCAGACTGATCTCACATATACAGACTTGATCAATAGAGGGAAACTAGGAAGTTTTTTTGATGAAAATAGGAAGCTTTCCCAAGACATGAATGGTCTCCCTGGAACAGAGAATACCCATATCCAGACTAGATTATAGAGGACCGTGGGTTGGTGCTTGTTGGAAAGAAATTGACACTGGTAAGGGGAGG
Organism: Picea engelmannii; assembly: GCA_009831015.1. Taxonomy (NCBI): domain Eukaryota; kingdom Viridiplantae; phylum Streptophyta; class Pinopsida; order Pinales; family Pinaceae; genus Picea; species Picea engelmannii. Next base: position 29,499 of record ML784575.1, on the reverse strand, counting down.
TCACCAAGGAACTGTGTAGTAGAGAATGGACTCCCTTGTGCAGAGGAAATCCAGCTAGGAAGGTGCCTAGTAAGATCGTGGAGTTCCTAAGCTCAATGGGAACTAGGAAATTTCCATTATTTCTAGTGGAGGGAAGGAGAGTAATATTCTTGATCCATTCCTTACCATGTTATCCAACATGTGAGAGTCCCTTGGTGGTATGATGGCCTGACATGGGGGTGGCTTTTTGTAGAAATATGAAAGTACAACATAGACTATGGTTGGATGGAAATGCATTTACCCTCAAGCATTTGGATAGTTGAGAATATCACTAAATAGATAAGTGTTTTCCTGATATATCCATTGAATGTTTATCGGTGGTTGTAAAATGTATTTTATCCTTATTAATAGTCTCAATATGATGAATGAATGCTAAATCTAAGTTTAAAATGGAGTAACATAATATCCTCTTAAAAGATTACTCAAGTAACTATGATAATTGTGCACGGGAGACCAGTGTAAGTCGATACCCTTGTATTTTCCCTATCCCTTGAATGGAAATTTTGCAAGATATAAAAATCTTCATTTGGAGGTATTGGTATAATGGTTCTATCTTTCTGAGGAGGTGGGTCTAAAGTCTAAGGGAGTAGAGTCAAACCCTGCAGAAAGGTTCCAGGGAAGACTGTAGATCTGGTAGGTATAGAAATAATCCTTAAGCCCAATTGAAAACCCTTTTTTAAACCTTGAGAAATGTTAGTCGCCAATATGGTTGAGAGAGTAGATACCAATAATTCATTGGAGATCTAGGATTTCGAGGAAGTCTATCAGAAGGTGAAGCTTTTGGGACAACCCAGAGTAAGAGACCAGAGTGAACTTTCGATGGGAAATATTTTGAGTTAATGAGATTCATCGATCTATGGGAAGGATAGATCGACAAGATTAGGACCGTAGATCCATTGACCGTTGAGCCGACAAGATTTTCAAAAGAGCATAGTTTAGGAAGGTATGGGAAGAGGAGCAGATGGAATTTCCAATGAGGAAAATCAAATTCTGAAATCCCAAGAGTGGGGAGAGCCATAGATTTGTCGATGCTAACGAGGATGGGATGTGAGTCATTGGATTTGATAATGATCCATTCAAAATATAGAATCTCATTTAAGAGGAAGCATAGGTTAACCATTGAGTGGATGTGAGATCCAACAGAATGTTAATCATTGGATGGGATGGTCTAATGACCATTGGATCCCTCAAAGGAGTTCTCATTCAAGAAAGAATGTTTGAGAATTCATGTGATTGTGTAGAGTGGGGACTTTCCGATGGAGGTGGCCCAAGTGGGCAGAGACCATTGATCTACAGGTGAGGTATCCTGACAAGATCTTAGCCATAGAATTTTATATAGACCCCATTGGCCAATTATTGAGCAAAGAGAAGGCAAAGCATTAGCCATCACATAATTTTAAGGTTCCAATTTAATCAATACCATTGATTTTCCATCCCGATGATCGTTGGATCTGTCAGGAGGAAAGTTGTTAGAAAAGTCAAATCAGGAGATGAATTGTTGATTTTATAACTTGTTTCTTGATGGGAAGGTAACCCAACTCACCACTTACCACTGATCTGGATGAGCCAAGTTATTAGAATCATTCGATCATGGAGAATTATTCCCTCGTCTATATGGTTTCATTCTACCATAGGATTTTTTGTGAGAGAGAGGGTGGTGAGTCTGAGGACTTGTCACCGCCACATCACACACAACTCTGCATTACAGTGTAGATGATGAAGAGGAAGTATACATGTGCACTTACGAAGGTCGAATAGGGGATGTAAACCTAATACCAAAAGCTTAGTGGAAGAGAAATTTTGACATCCCACCTACCTAAGCAAGGTTTAGGTGGTCGAGTGTGTCATAGAGTGGTATCAAAGCAGTGTTCAAACTCTAGGCTTGAATGGGTCACCAAGGTTGAATGAATGATTAAGATAACTTTACATGATGAAAGTATATGTTATAT
>ML784575.1:4048-27461 GCA_009831015.1 Picea engelmannii | reverse complement strand
CCAAAAATGACAAGTGTCAAGATAGGAACATGCATACATAATGTTGGGAATTCAGTGTAATTATCATTCTTTCCAATCATTCATTCACTCATTCACTCCATTCCATCATCCATACCTTTTCTTGGAGAGTGTGCATTGTGAAGTTGTGATTACCCAGTAAATCCTTGGTGGTTTAGGTGGAAGAAGAAAGTTTCCAGGCCTTGGATCATTCTCTTTGGGTGAGAGAATTGTTGGGAATAGGTTTCCCTCTGTGTTGGGCTAGTGGGTGTTGAAATCTTAGAGTAGATTTATGTTCCAAGTGTCATAGATAGCTGAGAATTTTTGGTCGACCTATTGTTGAAACCCTAGAATGGAAGTGGGATAGTCGAATGACTATTGAGCACAGAATGGGTACACTTCCAAGGTGGGACAGACTGTGGGGGAAGAGAGGTTGTGAGAAGGGAACTATTGTTGGAGTTGGTGCTTGGTCCTATCCTTTATTGTGTTTTCTGTTAGACCTTAGTTTGGATTAGGTATACCTTTCTTTGGTGGAGTCATAACCCCAACTCGGGGGTGATCTAATGTTGAGAGTGCATGAACATCAGAGTCTACCATTGGGTGGAACATCTGAGGTCTATAGTTAGTCAATGATTTTCATTATAAGATAAGTGTTATTTTATTTTCTTATGATTATTACTATGTGGATATTTATGCTAATTGTGTTATGGTCTATTTGTGTATAATTATGCATGCATTTTATGTTGTTATAACTACATATCCATTGCATATGTAGGGCATGGTAATTAATAAATGGTATCAGAGAAAAAAAATTGTGTTATGTGGCTCAACTTGGTGGTTGGGGATGTTACATTGTTGCATCAAAGCCATAGGTTCAACATTGAGCATACATGCACCATTTGTCAACATGTGGAAGATGAATTTGCAAAAATTAAAGCTCAAAGAATGTTTGCAAAACACTTGCCAAAATTACTCCCGTGAAATTGGGGAAAAAATCATGAGGAATTAACCCAAGAGTTAAAATCCCCAATTTTAACCTCACTTTTAGCATTTCTGGGCTGGTAATTGGTTGAATTATGGACATTATAGTGCAGTCATGGCGAAATTGGGTGAAATTGGGAAAAATCCCCAACTTCTATAGTGGAATTTATTGAAAATTTGACGTGGGAGTGTCAAATTTTGGTTGTAGAGGTAGAATTGACTTGCACGAGGATGAAATTTTCCATGAGAAGATAAGTACATAGTTTCATGGTGCCCTAGCAAAAATTTTGAAATTATGTATTTTCATAAAAATTGGGAAATTTTGAAATTTTGGAAAATTTTGGTAATTTTCCATACCATGACATCAGCATGGCATGGAGGCCACATGGCGGGTGACATGGTACTGGTGAAATATATTGCCATAGTGGTAGGTCAATGGCATGGTGGCAGGGTATACAGTGCACAATGGTGGGTTTAGTAGGTGATGTGGGAGCCACATGAGCACGATGGTATAGCCTGATACCATAGCCGGTATCGCATCACTCACAAGGTAGTTTTTCCAAAGGCCTTCAGTGATGTGACACCAATTAAAATGTTTCATGTGTCAAGGCGGTGTTAGAGTGTCAAATAGTGGAGGGGGTTTTAACTCCCGTGCATGTTGGTGATGTGACATGGCCTTTCCAACGTTGATCTCACTTGATATTCGTCGTTGGATATAGGGATCATGCAAGTTTGTGCATCGCGTCACGAATGGGGTGATAACCCTCACACATTTTAGTGATGAAAAATAGACATGGGTTGTTGATCTTCCTTGATCTTTATCGTTGGATCAAGGGGAAATCAAGTTCATGCACCGAGGAAAATGGCACAGGATGGGACTTTCCCTTCCCTGCAAACAATACTAGAATGCCAGGTGGATGTATAGCAAGGGAGATGTGACCCACTAGAGGCATGGGCCATTGTGGTGGTGCCATTTGGAATCTAGTATAGGTGGGTCCACAAAAAAAATATTTTATTATTATTTATAAAATGAGATAAAGGTAAAGGAGGAAAGAGGAAAGAGAAGGGAGGAAGAGGAGAGAGAGAAAGAGGGAGGTGGAGGTTGACGAGGCACAGATAGGGTGGCCAAGAGGATGACATAGCATCACCTCAGTGTGCCATGTGGACCTATAATTCCACATCATTAGCCATGTCTGTAGAAACCAGTCAAATTTGTTGAAAAAATATATCGTTTTCCATGTCATAATTTTTCAAGGTCATTTTGAGGCCCTAAACATCATTTTCACGAGTTCGAATTTTCAAAAATGTAAGTTTAGAAGGAATCACATACATTTTTTGCAGCTTAAACAAAATAACTCGAAGAGAGATTTCCAATGAGCTATTCCGAACACAAAACATAGCTCATGTAAGAAAGTTATAGTGGAAACAGTGCAAGGTAAAATTCCGGCACTGATTTACTTCCAAAGGGCATAACTCCCTGCTCATAAGTCATTTTGGGGCACATGAGAAGTCTATGGAAAGATCATGAACCATATAATACCTTTATGTATTCTAAATTGAAATTAGGCTATCTAAAATTTTACAGGTTGGAAGAGAATAATCATGTAGCATTCAATGCTAAAATGGGGAAGCAGGCAAAACTTCAACAGGTTGTAACTAGCAACCTAGATGCACAAATGAAGGTAAATTTTGAAAATTTTCTCAAAATGTATGCATGAAGAAACACAATTGGGCTTTTGTCAAAATTCCAAAGAATCTGGTGTTTGGAATTAAGTACACCAGATGAAAGGCGCACAAAAGAGAGAATTAGCAATGTTTAGATGACTATAACTTGTTGTTCAGAACTCAAAATGGAACAAGGAAATAGTCGTTGGTGTTAGAAATAAAGAGATGTGCTCATTTTTCCATAGACAATATAGAAATAGTGTCACCCAACCATAGGCACAAAGGCCACCCCCAAGCACCTAAACCTTGACAGATAGAATAATTTTAGAATCAGACCAATAGCCAACCAAGGTAGTGCACATTTCTCCAAGGCTTGCACACCAAGAAATAATAACCATAGACCAAGCAGAAAGTCCAAACCATAACGAAGAGAAAGTAAAACCAAAATCCAAAATCCTAGTTGTAGCAGTTGCACCTGCACTCCCTCTCCAAGCTTGTGCACCACTAGTCCTTATGCAATTGTGAGAGCGAGTGTGACAAATGAGCTCTAGTTCCCTCTATTTATACTACTCTATCTCACTTGACTGGGCTGACTTCTCTTTCTGGAGGCTAATAACTCAATATTAAATATTCTCTTGAGTCTACTTGTCTTCTAGGGTTATTATCCAATGTTTTATGGTTTCTCTTGCTTCCTGAAATATTCTAGTCTTGTCAAGGGTTACACGTGGAGATTAATACCTCCCATAGCTACCATAATATCAACACTCCCTCCTAGCTAGGGAGGTATTAAAGGAAATGGTATTGAGCACAAATAGACCATTCAATCTGTAGCATCATCATAGCCACATAGGCTATCTCATGATCACGTAGATCAACTCACAAGCAACATCATCACTATCAGTATCATCTGATAGCATCAACTGCATCATCTCTCGAAGCCATACTCCATCTGAGTAATCAGGCATGATGTTGAATATGTCACTCACTCCACAGAGTGATACAAGAACCATTCTTCTAATCCAGACATATGTCCTAGAAGAATAATTGTTCCAACAAATGTTGGAAGCCACATCATGGGCTACAAGAACTATTCTTCTAATCCGGACATACATCCTAGAAGATTGATTCTCTTGGACGATTTTCCCTCCATCCACTACAGTGAACTTAGGGAAAATGTTTGTCTTGTACCAATATTTCCACTCTGTTCAATACTGTGAACTCAGGGAGACAGACCATTCTTATAATCCGTACATATGTCCTAGAAGAATAGTTATCCATGGTACATCAGCAATGTGTCAACCTGGACCATTCTCCATAGGGAGAATGTCTGTCCACCAGCAATTTGTCTTGCCTGGACCATTCTCTGCCTGGAGAATGTTTTTCCATCAGTACACTGACTATCCATTTAGCTAGAAATCATCTTCAACACTAGTGATAGTCTCCATGGAAATTAGAACAACTTTATCCAATAGAACACAACTGTGTCTATCCATAGTAGTACACAACTACAACCTAGTGGTACACAACCACTCCTAGTAGCACACGGATACTAACCAGTGAGACATAGTCACTATTAGTGGATCACATCCACCACAGTAGCATACAACTATTGTCCAGAGACATTCAGTCTCCACAACAATCATATCATCTGATATCAACAATATCATGATACAAACTAAGTCATCTGGGCCATTCTTCTACTCACATCTATGAGATCTGGAAGAGAATATGCCCTTAGAAAGTAAAACATCAGCCATGGGCTATCTTGAATATTCTTCCCAAGCATAGAAGAATAATTGTCCCTTATTTCTAAGCCTGGACCATTCACCTAACCGGGCCATTCCTCATACACTAATCATAGTGAAACCTAGAGAGAATGAGTCTACCCTAGGGAATATATGTCCCTGATTGTTGAACCTGGACCATTCACCTAACTGGTTCATTCCTCCGGCACTAATCACAGTGCAACCTACAGAGAACGAGTCTTCCCTAGGGAATGATTGTCCAGACCATTTCCTATGGAAATGACTATCCTAGACCAACCTCCAAAACGGACGATTCTTCGAAACTGCTCATAACTATGAACTTCGAAAGAATGACTACCCGGTGAGGCGAACCATTCTACTTGACCACTACTCAGAGTGGCTTCTAAGAAGAATGACTATCCTATACCATTCCCCCACAATGGCCACAAGGGGAATCGTTGTCTATGGTATATCAGAAATCTATTGGACCATTTTCATTATGAAAATGAGTGTCTGATATGGACCATTTTTCGAACTAGAAAATGATTGTCCGTCAGAAATCGCAAACCACTTTCTGGACTGGAAAGGAACTACCCATCCTAGACCATTTTTTGAACTAGAAAATGATTGTCCATAAATCAATGACATATCAATGCTCCCTCCCAACATGGGAGTAATCACTTCCTTTTTCAATATGGAATTCGTCTCCATGAGCCCCAGCTTCTCCCTTAAGTACGTAAACTTTTCATCTTGGATAGAGGCTTTACCAAAATATTTTTTATCTGCTCATATGTGGAGATATACTGGAGAAACACTTCTCCCCTATGGACTTTATCACGGAGAAAATAATGATTGATCTCATTGTTCTTCGACCTGTCATGGAACATAGGGTTCTTTGAAAGCTTCACATAGCTCTGATCATCACAGTATATCACAGTCGAATCCATCACCTGATCAGACAGTCCAGAAACCAACTTACGGAGCCAAACTCCTTTCGTACAAGCATCACAAGTTGCAATATACTCTGCTTCTGCAGCATTGGTTGAAACAAACTTATGTTTCCTACTAGACCATGACATCTTGGCAAAGCCCAAACTGAAACATATCCAAGTAGCACTTATTTTGTCATCTGCACTTCCTACCCAATATGAAATGATAAATACATGCAGTTGTATATCATAACTTAAACGTCCAACAAAAAAAATATTCGTCTAAGTATTCAGCAAATACATTAATGAGCCAATCAATTTTTGATACAGAGACAAGTCTATTGGATCAAAGTCTCTCAACTTCTTCATATCTATCATCATGGGATTTTTCCATGGATTTGCAATCCATCAGCTCGAACTTCTAAAGAACCATTTCAATATACTTCTTTTGTCATAGGAAGTTTTCACCACGCTTCAGTTGTACATGAGAGGCTCTGCACCAAGTTTTCTTGAATCCATACAAGGTATTCTTTCATCTTCATACAAGGGTCTCTTTCTGGTATACCTAAAAACTTTGAGGTTTCTCTACATACGCTTCTTATTCATTTACTCTATTGATAAGAATAGTCTTTACATTAATCTAATGTAAACGCCAACCAATGGATACTACAGGAGATATAATGGCTCAGGTAGAGGTATGTTTAGTTACTAGAACAAGTTGTCATCATAATCTTCTCCCTCCTTCTGGGAGAACCCTTTAGCCTCGAGTATTTCCTTGTATCTGTCAATGCTCAAGTCTTCTTTTTTTCACAATTTCTCACATACATTGTTCTTCATCATAGCTTCCTTCCATTCCTCTTGCTTGACTACTTCTAGTGGATTCAAAATGGTTCAATTGGTTGTTCTAAATTTTCTTTCTTTCTTGGAATCTTCATGTTCTTCCTCATGTTTTTCTTCAATGTTGGATTCCATGGAACATTCTATATATTACATGCCCTTCTTTCCTGAAGGCTCCAACCTTTTTTCATAGGAACATAAATGCAGATGGAAAACCAAGGATATTCAAGGATTCTTTTCAAAGAAGAATTCTTCTAGAGTCAAGGTGAACATGTGTTGCTTATCATGGTTGCTACTTCCAATGAAGAACGTGGACATATACTTCATGGTATTCACAAATTCTTCAATGGATCATATCATTGGGGATTATCTCTCTCCTAATCACAGCTTCATTCCTGAATGAGAAATATGCATGCTCTTCTTTTGGAATTATGTGATCATCTCCCTCCAACTGAGAGAGTCAATGCTTTCCTTTGTTGCATCTCTCTTTTCTTTCTGCAAAATGTCACAAGCATGTTTTGGTTTCCTTTTGATTCCTGACTTCCTTCAAGTATGACTCCTATGAGTCTCTTTATGTTTGTTTATATTTGTTCAGATTGTTTCCCATCTGGAAGTTGCATCATCCTTATAAAATTATTCTATGACAACTTTCGCAAGGATTGTTCATCACAAGGGTCCCTGCCTGAAACAAAAACAACAAGAGAAAACAAGAAATATCTATCTAGAGTAGATGTTAGTTCATCTTGTAAACAAGTACAATAATCATCTATATCAATGGTATTCATATACAGTCAAGTATTTATTGGACCTATCAATAATAGATTCTTTCAAAGATTGCTTTCACAATTTGTAATGTAGCAACTATAACCCTTGATATACACAAATTTGAAGCTTAACAATTTAATCAAACCTGGAACCTAAAGCCTCAACTATTGTGGAGGGTGCGCTTGTTCCTCTAAATGCAATGAATCCAAGATTACATCTTGGACAAGGTCTCTAATAATTTTCCTGTAAACACACTCACGTTTTTCTAGATGATATAACTTGGATAACATATACAAGTGCATACCTTTGAAGTCTTGTAGCATCGTCCAGCTTGTCTTCTAATCTAAAACTAGATACCATCTTGACAAGAAGCTATTAGAAACTCAATCACAAGATTCAATGATTAGAACAAGCTAGAAACTCTAAAATTTCAACTTTGACTACAAAATCAATTTGACCATAAGTCAAACTTTTACTTTGACTTTGACCAGTCAACCTTTGACTTTGAATTTGACCAAAAATTCAAACCTAAATTTTTTTCTAGATGAGAGTACCAAGAGGTGTGCTAGGTTAGGGCACACTAGGATGTCAATGAATTAGGTCAAACATTTCATCATAGGTGACTGAACACAAGGGTTAGGGTTTGTTGTAGCTACATAATTAGAAAACCTAGTTGCAACTGTAACTAGTGCCATAACGAGCTTAACAAATAACTTCCCAATCTATATTCTAGTGGTTACATTGTCTGAAGATAGTGTGGGCCCATAACCTGTTAGAAATAAAGATATGTGATCATTTTTCCATAGACAATATAACAATATTTTCACCCAACCATAGGCACAAAGGCCACCCCCGAGCACCTTAACCTTGACAGACAGAATAATTATGGAAGCAAACCAATAGCCAACCAAGGTAGTGCACCTTTCTCCAAGGCTATCGCACCAAGCAAGAATAACCAAAGACCAAGCAGAAAGTACAACCAAAAGCAAAAATCTTAGTTGCAGCAGCTACAGCTGCACTCCCTCTCCAAACTTGCGCACCACTAGTCCTTATGAAATTGTGAGAGTGAGTGTGACAAATGAGCTCTAGAACCCTCTATTTATACTCCTCTATCATCACTCGATTGGGTCGTCTTCTCTTTCTGGAGGCTAATAACTCAATATTAAATATTCTCTTGAGCCGACTTGTCTTCTAGGGTTATTATCCAACATTTTAGGGTTTCTCTTGCTTCCCAGAATATTCTAGTATTTTCAAAGGTTACACGTGGAGGTTAATACCTCCCATAGCTACCATAATATCAACAATTGGAAACGTATTGGATAGAAAAATCCATACATGCACCCAAAAATGTGAATTTGGAAGTAGAATTCAGAAGCAATTAGAAAGAATATTTCGGGTGCACTTAAAGGGAAGAATTGTGTATGATTTTATGGATTTGTTGAATTATTTTGTCTAAAAAATACTATTGCATGCACATTTTGTAGAATTTAGGGAACAAATAGAATAGATAAGAATCATCAGAGAGACCAGAGATATGGAAGATGCATAAAGAAATTACATCCATGAGGAAGGAGTCAGGGGGTTGCACATAATATTAGGTATTGCAAAAATTGAATCAAATGGGCATGGGGAAGGTAAGGAATAAAGAATAAATTTAGTAGTGAAAATTGTTATCGGACAAATCGGTAAGTGCGGACACAAACTAATCCCCCTAACTTCAACAGGAAGCTAGAACAAAACAAGGCAGAATACAAACTTCTTCTTAGATTTCATTGTCATATAAACTAGTTCAGAGAGGGACAAATGGCATACCTTTTAAATGACGTTTGATCCTCACTAATATCATCCTTTATGCTCCATCTTTGGTTTTATGGCATGGCGAACCTGTTAAGAAGCACAAACCAACAAAGAGAGAGAACAAAAATATATGTATTACAATGAATTTTACCTATAAGATCAAGGAGCTATACAATAAAAGTAAAGACACCTTTATAGGGAAGAAATGTATTGTTGCATTATATTAAATGAAAGTGGAGAATACAACCCATGCCTTGATGTTGAAAGGTCCCTTCCAATGGCTCTTTTTCTTCAACACACACACCTTTTCTCCAATGCCTTTGATGAAGAACATACACAACCTAACTTAGAGAGCTAAAGAAAAGCTATCTCAAGCATACTCTACAGCAGGATTCTTCATACATAAGCAAGCATTAGAATTTTCCATAAGAGATACCTATTTATATAGTGTGAAAGAGGGATGGACGAGGAGATTAGGATGATCCCACTAAATCAGAGAAGCAAGTAAGATCCAAACCGATCGGAGGCCACCTCATCTTCTAGAAAATTTCCTTCTAGAACTTTCACGAATTTCACTTTTTCCTCTTGTTTAAGCACCGTCGCACCCTATGCACAAGCATCTTGTGACGACATCATAGTCCAGTTTTGGTGTAGCATACGACGATCAAGAATCGTTGCACCCCAAGCACTGAGAAGAGTGGGATGATCTATTTTGATATGGTTTTTAAGGAAGAAAAGATAATCCACTTTTCTCATGGAGAAAGTCTCATTTAGTGTTTTCAGGGAACATGGAAGTGAGTCATGCACATGTCATCAATTGATCACTGGGGTGACCAAAATAATGTGTAACAGAATTCCCCCCAAAGTATGAAGTTGGAACCTTTGACAGTTGAAATACTTTGTAGAATGTGTGTGTCAAAAACAAGGAGTGCATCGGTCGGGAACCTGCAAACAATCAAGCATCTATATAATAATATACCATCTTTTGAGGTAGGCATATCCATAATCAGACTACAAGTGACTCTAATCATAAGTGTCAATTGAGTCATGGCCACTAAAAATACACTGTGGATCCATTTCATCATGATTTATCATAGCCACGAGAAATACACTGTGGATCTATGCTCTTTAAGAATTCAAATTCGAACATAGCCATGAGACATACATAGTGGATCTATGTGTCAGTACAAAATCATAAATACTCCATCACAAATTGGACCAATATGGTGAGATCCAGGGTCTTTATTTCCATCATCCTGAAGTACGAATCTAGCCATGTGATTACAGGCGTTGAAGTCGAACATGGTAGAAACCACTTGATTACCGGTCATTAATGAAAACCATTAACAAGTGTGATGGAAATCACCATTGATGTCAATGACTCCCAAGGTACTCTAGTACAATCCAACGAATGTGAATGAATGAGTTGAAGTCGAACACTTGATGGAATCTTCCAATCAGGGGCCAATGATGTGAACCCATTGTTGAAAGCGAGGAGACCTTCCATTGAGGCATGCAGGTTCCAAGGTACTAAATGATTTCTAAGTCTTATTCCTATATAATGAATTGAAGTCGACAGGAAAAGACTTAGCATAGGAGGGCCTTAATGTATCCCCCATCAATGACACGAAATATGTAACATGTTTGAAGTATATCAGAGTATGAAGTGATTTAGAACTGACTCAGGGAAGGTTGACATGGTAGAAATTTTAAAGACTACAGATGGCCGACTCGATAGAAGGTTTGTTTAGGTTGGACTTCTCTTGAACATATGAACGACATGACAATTCTCTTGGTAGCATTGACTCAAGGAGGACCCAACATATGGAATTGTGGATGGTAAAATGAGAGACAAATGGATTTCTCAACCCAGATACAAAGATGAAAGGGGGTGTCATGTTCAAGAATGACTTATTGCCACTAACACAGATACAGATATACATTTCTTTCCAAATTTTCCCCCACCATTTATGGTGAGTGCCTCTTTATTTTTATGTGAGCTTGAGGAGGATAACATATTCTTGTAATGTAAGCTCATCCTTTGGATGAGTCCCTCAGAGTATTTTTTAACGAACCCTAGGAAGGAGTGGTTCAGTCCCATATGGGCCTTTCGATGCTTTTTTTATGAGTCCAAATAAAGAAAACTCATGGGTTTTTCATGTTTAGAGAGTCTGAAAAACACTTAAAGAAAACTCCAAAATGACATTTTTCGTAAGTTAGTCTGAAGAAAACGAAAAAGATATAATATACCGCTCATTAGACATTTTCTTCAAACACTTTTACGAGCGTGAACAGAGCAAGGTTGCTCCGTTATCTTTTCGTGTTTAGGGAGCTTGAAAAGAGCTTAAAGGATACGTTGTAGGGTTCATTTTCCATAGTACCATTACGAGTCCAAAAAAGCGATAAAAGGTTACTTGATTACATTCTCATGGTTTCACAAGCGTGAGAATGAATTAAGATCGTGCTCGGAGTTTTTCCTAAAAAACCCTAAAAGTATATGTATATAAGAAAAACACACAAAACGACCAAAAATGGAGGATCCATATCAAACGTCTGGTCCTCATATCTCACAACATGTAATAGAGACACTTTGCAAAGTTCATTAGGCTTAGGGCATAGGTAAAAATATTAAAATGGTAAAAAGTGAATAAAATAGGTCAAAATAGATTATTTAGCATTTCATTTTGCAATTTCACCCAAATAGTGCCAAAAACCCTCATTTTCTTCCAAATTTCAAGCAATGATTCTAGAGTGCCTGGTGGACCATTTCTTGAACCACTTCCTTAAAAAAGGTATTCTCCTTCCCCTTTCTCTTTTCATGGTTTAAATTTTCATTTTTAATGGTTCATTTTTTAGTTAAGGGTGATTTTTTAGGGGTTATTGAGCTTTGATATCGTCACGAGCGCTCCCTATCAGGAAATGCAACAATCCCAAATCATCATAGGGGTTCCACAACTACAGTGCGACAACACCACTCTGTGTAAAAGAGAGCCCCTGCGATGACCACAACTCAAATTTTGAAAAAATAAAATGAGCTAGCAAAACTTCCAACTTTTGAATTTTGATGAATCTTATCATCCTTTGATGTTGTTTGGTAGGTTTTCCTCATTCATTATGCTCTCGTGGAGGGAAAGTGAGCACGAGGAAGAAGACTACTTTGTCAGGAATTACCCAGGCACTATCATGGCACTCTGGGAGTGTGGTTTTCTCAAATTTTCAAAGTTCAGGGCATGAGATCCCAACTGAGGCTATTGAAGTACCTAGTCCACATGTGGGACGTCAATGAACAAGCCTTTTACATGGGTGTGCATACACTTACCTTGGATATTGATGATATTTACTTTTTTACGGGGTTATCTCGTCGAGGCTCTCACGTATCACTCTCGGGAAACAAAGGTGGTGGAGAACCCATGGACTATTACATCGCATATCACTGTGCACTAGGTATAGAAAATCATATTGGAAAGGTTTCCATTAGGGATGTTCAATATTTATCATTGAGAACTATCCTATACACTATCACATGGATGGAAGGGAGTGTGGCTCCTCACATGTCTTTACAAAGCCACTTTCAGTATGCTATAGAGTGTATGGAGCCCTGGGTCTTCAATTGGGGTGAGGGTCTTTTGAAGAACATGAAGAAACAACTAACAAAGTGTAGGAATGGTCGACTAAAAAAATTTGGCTATGGATCAATTTTGGTATCCTTCTTCCTGGAAAGGGTCCCCGTCTTACACCTACAGGTGGAGTGGGGAATACCCACTCCATAGGATCCTTGGATGAAAATATGGGTGGATTTGATGGCCCGACATGGTGGTGTGTCGATCGTCAAATATGATCAAGATTTCTTCCAGTGGCTGAGGGATCATCTAATTATGGTTGAGGACTATGCTTATGTTGGGACCGACTTCCGTGAGGACCCCGATTTGGAATTACCTAAGAGATTTCATTGGGGAGACATAGGTAAGAAGAATTTTTTCATTATATGTTGTTTTTGGTATTTTAATTATAAAATGTTTTTGTCATTTATCCAAGACTAATCAAGTGCTCTCAACAATGCAGTTGTGGCACCTTATCATCCTCTAGGGTCATATCTTATTCAGAGGCATGGAGAGAGAGGCACAGTGGTGGGTCGAGGACTGGTTATTGAGGATCTCAAGGATATCGAACAGAACCTTGAGGGATTAACCATGAATATACCTCACATCACAGTGGATGAGTTACCTCGGCACTACCAACGCCATACAGTTGGCATATTAGCATCTATGGGTCGACTGCTCCATCGAGTGGCATGGGAAATCGTTTGTTATAACTAGCATCATCCTTGATTCTTAAGTATATGAATCCATGAGCTTCACCATTTTGACATTTTGGTCTCAGGACAAACACTTTTTTGTAACTTTTGACGTATTAATATAAAGTTCCTACCAGCTTACTTGTCTTTTTAAATGTGTGTTTGGATTTATAAATGGCATAAATTTCTATCTAAAACATAATTATCCAATGCATCTGTTAATGTGTTTAGACTTCTAGGAATATATTGATATTCAATATAATCAAAATGTCTTTCCAAAAGGTGAATTCTTAAGTATACACGTAAAAATGTGGGACTTCGGATGGAATAAACAATACTCAATTGCAGCACTACTAGTTGTGAATCAAGTCATACAATCATATGATGGATGCCAAATGAAATGGTGTCAGTTAATAACTCGATAACTACACTGTATTCTACGATATTATTAGTTGCACGACCAAGGCAAACACCATGTAGACTACTCAACTCATCCATAGATGCATAGATTTCCCATGCAACAGATGTTAGGTTTTGTGTACTGTAACTAGCACCATCAACAAAGACAACATAGGGTAGAGAAGACACCAACATCTCGAAACCAAGAAGAATTCAAGGTAAGCATCTTACAGGTGGAACAAGAAATGAAAAAAACACACACTAGAGTATGATACACTAAAAATACAAAGCACTCATGAAAAAATAGTTTAAGCATAGTACTTCTTCAAGTAAATCCCATTTATGGGTTCACTCAAAGGAATTCCATCATAATCAACCATCTCATAAGCCCCTTTCTCCAACACTCATTTAAATATATATGGTATGTGCCACATGGGATCGAATTTATCGGCCCCTGATAAGTCACGATCTTGTTCGTAAAGGAGAACTAAATCACCCTCAAAAAAAACATGCGGTTTGATATTCTTGTCGTATTGAGATTTGAGACATTTCTTCTGAGTTTCTATGACTAAAGAAGCATCACAATGATTCTCATCTAATTTCATCAAATACAAGACATGTTCCTCTTTGGCTAAGGTGTTAGGGAGAAGTTCGATAACTAGTTTCAAAGATGGGATTTCACATTCAATCGGCAGAATAACTTCGATACCATATACTAACTGGAAAGATGTGAACCCTGTGGATATTTAATGGATGTCTGATAGGCCCATAATGTCGAAAAGAGAATTGTGTGCCAGCTTGACTTGTGAATTCCTACCATCTGTTGAAGCATAGTAGTGAGAACTTTGTTGATTGCTTCAACCTAGCCATTGGCCTATGGATAGTAAGGTGTTGAGTTTTCATGTCAAAGACCCAAATTATCGGTAGGTTCAAACATCATGAAATTGTGAAAATGACTACCATGGTCAGTGACGATGGCCTGAGGGACACCAAACCTAGTAACGATATGATTGAATATGAACAATGCTACAGTTTTCCCGGTATTATCAAATGTAAGCATCGCCTCAGCCCATTTAGTGAAATAATCCACAACTATGATAATGTATCCATGCCCCCCGGTAGAGTGAGGGTTACATGTCATGAAGTCAATTCCCCATTTAGCGAATGGACCAACGAAAACTATAGGGTAAAGAGGAGCAGGATGTGATTGGATCTTATTATTATACGTTTGAAAAGTGTGGCATTTCTGAACGGCAGTAATGCAATCCTTAAACAATGAAGGCCAGAAGTAACCATCTCGTAACATCTTTTGGGAAGTGGCATACCCAAACATATGACCACCACATGCTCCGGAATGACAGTCGTTTAAAGCTTTCTCAGCTTCATCATAGGTTAGACAGTTGAAATATGGAATCAATACCACGATGGTAAAGGGTATCACCGAGGATGATGTATTGACGGTCTTGATATTGAATACGACAATGATCTGCATGAGAAAGATCGGGCCAAAAAGTTTGGGTTTGGAGATAAATAATAATGTCTCCATACCATATGTCGTTGGAACTGATCAAAAAGAGAGACTCGTCAGGAAAGGAATCCTCTACCACAGTTTTTGTCTCAGTGGAGGGAAGGTCACATATTAATTCGGAAAAAAACAAATATTTCTTTGACTTGGCTCGCTCAAACTCCAAATCAAACTCCTGGAGAGTCACTATCCATTTGGAGTATTTTCCCCCTAGCAATTTTCATGTAAGGATGTGTTGCATAGGGTTTCAATCGGAAATGATTGTGGTTTTGCGTAATAATATATAATGACGAAAACGTTGAACAGGTTGAACAGTTGTTGAGGCCAGTTTCTCCACATGCATATATTTGGTTTTGGTGTTCATGAGACTCGAACTCAAATAATAAATAACATGTTCATTGTGGGAATCATCCTCTTGGACTAGAACCATAG
The DNA here is from genome assembly GCA_009831015.1 of Picea engelmannii. Lineage (NCBI taxonomy): Eukaryota > Viridiplantae > Streptophyta > Pinopsida > Pinales > Pinaceae > Picea > Picea engelmannii. The sequence goes on along the minus strand of ML784575.1, from coordinate 12,095 downwards.
TTATGGTAGAGTCTGAAGTAGCTAAGTATAAGAAATAATATCAACTATAATTGGGGAGAAATAAGAGTGGTGTACGGGTTAAGGCAAGTTTCAAAGTTTCAAAAGATTTGTTAATAGTGTCGTCCCATACAAAATTTTGACCCTTCTTAAGAATTTGAGTGAAACCTTTCGTTAGTTCAGCATAATTGGGGATGAATCGACGTAAAAAAAAATCCTTCCCTTGCAAACTTTGGAGATGGCGTAAGGTAGAAGGAGGAGGAAAATTGAGAATATCTTCAACCTTCAAAGGATCCACTCTAATCCCATGTGTAGAAACAATAAAACCAAGAAGTTGTCCAGACTCCACACAAAAAACACATTTATGCAGATTCAATTGTTTGCAATAATATCGACAGCATAGGAAAATGGCGCATAAGTGTGTTGGGTGATCTTGGAAACACATGGAGTGCGTTGGTAAATCATCGAGGTAAGGTTGTACAATGTGCTTAATATTATGAAAAGCATAAGACATAGCACGTTGAAAAGTTGCACCAGCATTCTTGAGACCAAGAGGGATTTTCTGGTATGTGAAGGTTCCCCAAGGGAAAATAAAAGAAGTCTTATGTTGATCCGTAGGTAAAATATTAATTTGATTATAGCCGGAGAATCCATCCATTAAAGAGAAGATTTCACTCCCGGCACAATTGTCAACGATCTGGTCAATGAAAGGGGTTGGATAATTATCTTTGGGACAAACCTTGTTCATATCCCTATAATCTACAAAAACACGGATCGTGCCTTGTTTCTTCGTAACCAGAACAAGATTAGACACCCAATCAGTCAACACTACAGGGTAGACAAAGATGGCTTTAAGAATTTTTTCAACTTCGAGTTTAATAGCAGCAGCTTTGTGTGGATGTACTGCATGAAGTCTTTGTCAAACGGGTTTAGCGTCCGGGTAAGTCTTAATTTCATGTACAACAATATCTAGATCAATTCCAAACATCTCTTCATAACTCCAGGCAAAAACGTCACAAAATTCATGGAAAAGGGCTTTGTAAATTAGGATCTCATCAGGAGAACATGAGGCACCAATATCAACATTTTCCACGATTATGGGTTTAATCGAAATATCTAGAGGGATGGTGGGTGAAATATTTCCCAAGTTCCCTTCATACAAAACATCATGTGTTGGTTCAGGAAGAGGGGAAATAGTAATGACAGTAGACAGATTCAAAATCCGTTGGTAACTCTCTAAAGTCTCGGGTTCTAGGAAGAGGATGGAACGATGATGCCCATCAACCCATGGGGTATCTTCCATGGACATAATTGTCATGATGATCTCATCAGTGTGAAATGTCATATGAAATGGATCAGGAGATGTATCTAAGAGAGAACGAGGAGAAGGAGTTTATGATTGAATAGCTTGATAAGCCAATTCCATCGGACTTAAAGGAATTTGGTCACCATAACGAAGACACTCATCAGAGCTAGGTGTTATCCATGGGTCATAAGACTCAGGGGTTTCACCAATAGTGGTTGAGATCATGTTAATCGGAGTGACAAAAGGAGGAGGAATATCGGGTGGTCGAATGGGGAAGGTACCCATTAATGATGAATCCTTTAAAATACCCACACCGACATTCTCATAACTGGGAGGTGTTTTCACAATGAAAGGTACGTTACTAGTGCATGAATCGGAATTAAAGAAGGCGATTTGATCGACAATAAAAAAATTTCCTTGGTGAGGGAAACGTGTCACATGGAAAAGAGTATAAACAATTTCACGCATAGAATCAATCCAACTACGACCAAGTAGAAGGTTGTAATCAAGAGGTGCATCAAACACCTCAACCTCAACAGTAACTGCTTTTCCTTCTAACGCAATAGATAACGTAGGAAGAACACCATAAGTTTTAAACCATGTGCCATTAAAATATTTTAGAGTATTGTGTGACTCGGTATGGGCAGGAGAGCCAATGGATTTCAAATAAGTGACAAACATGACGCAAGTTGAGGCTCCTTCATCAATAAAGGTTCGACAAATATTCTTATTTTCCACAATGACTTGTATTTGAAACGTTAATTAAGGAGGGAGCCTTGGAATGTGGTCTTCCAAGTCAAATATTATCAAGTTCGTATCAGTAGAATCAATTCCACCAATATCCTTTAACAATGCCTTTTGTTGCGTAGGACAAATTTGAAGAACTTAGAGAGCCAACATGGCAGAAGGTGCTTATGCAAGATATTCTACAATAGTGTAGTTTTGAGTGGCATGTGCATGAGGGTTAAATGACGACTTACGAACAACACCCTTAGGAGGAGGATGAAGAACTGTATCTAGACTGAGTGGTTCGAGATGAAGAGGATCATTGGGAGGTGAATTTGATGGAGGAGGTTTAACCAATGGAGGTGGTGAATCATCAACTTTATCTTTTGAAGGAGAATAATATTTGGCTCGAGTAGCGACTGCAACTTCGTTCTTCTTGGAGTCACTAGTACACATAAGTACATAAAACGTGGTAGAGGGAGAAGGTTTGTCATGAATAACCAATTGGGCCTATTGTTGAGAAGGAAAAGGTCGTGACAAAATGGCATGTGTAGGAGGTGTCCTGGTCCCTTGCAGGAACTTAGTAACCTTAGCTCGTCATGGACAATCTTTCGTATAATGATCCTCACCATAGATAAGACAAGGATAACGAGGTTTTTCTCTTTTCTTTGTCATCTGCAGGTTGAGTATTGGGTTTATCGGATTGTTGATTATTGTTTTTATCCTCTTTATTCTTACCCTTCCCTTTCTTTTTATTTTATTTTTACCGGTAGGTGTAGATTGAACTATATTAACCTCGGAAGTTTTACCCGGAGAAGGAGTTGGTGGAGTAACATTTTGTACATTAGCAGTAGTAGATTTGGGATTGGAATGACTGGCTTGTTTAGACTAAGTCTCGGCATGAAAAGTGTCAATCACACCATCAGTAGCATGAGAAGCTACTAGAGGTGTTGGGGTTGGATTTGTAGATGGGTGAGGAGCATCGGGGTGTGTCCGTTTGTAAATAAATGAGATCTAAATATTGAGCACAACTAATCACCTGCTCTTCAGTGACGACACCACCCATGGAAACATCACGGGCTATAGGAATGATGAGTGACTTGGTAAACCACTCAGCCAATAGTTGATCAGGAACTTTGATTAAGCGTCTTATCTGCCTCCACTCATGAATATGATTGGAAATATTAGTAGAATGAGATTGTTTAAATGAACTCAAAATTTCGGTTCATGTCTCATATCGTATTGGTAACTGTAATGCATTAATAAATCCATAGCTAAGGTGTTGAAATCATTGAAGAATCCTCGTGGAAATTCGATATACCATTTGGTTGTCGAACCCATAAGAGTTCATTGGAAAAGACATAATCTAATGGAGTCATCCATCAAGGAGTTGGATGAACACCAAAGATGAAATGTCATGACGTGATTATTTGGGTCTTCTCTCGATCAACCATCAAACTTAGGAATGTCTGATGGTAATTTGGCAGGTATGACTGGCCAATAAGGAGAATGCAAGATAGGATAATTCGAAATCCTAGATAAATACGATAAATCCAAAGTAGCAAGAAACAGCAGTTGTCTTTTCACTTGAGGAAACTGGTAATTTTGAGGAGGTAATCCCGTAGGTATACCAGTAGGACCATAAGAAGTCTGTAGATAGTTAGAGGGTCCTGTAAAATTCGGTTATGGAGGGTTTTGAGTCAAGTAGCCAACATTTGTTGGTTGATTTGGGATGCTACCTTGGAAAGGAGCAATAGACTGAAAAACTTGACCCTAGGTAGGATTCATAGAGCCTAGATATGGTTGCCCAAGATTAGGGGTTACAAAAGAATTCATTTGAGGATTTTTCCCCCCAGGCAGTTGTTGATTGCCTTGGAAAGGAAAATTCCAAGGTTGATATTGTAATCTAGGTATATATTGTTGGTATAATGGTTTATGACTCCCAACTTGGGGTTGCCCCCCAACTTGAGGTTTCCCCCCAACTTGAGGTTGGCCTCCAACAGAAATTTGAAAACCAGAAGCGACTAAATGACTTGTGCCTCCAACTTGATTGGAGCTACTTGGGCTAGGATGATTAGATCCTCCAAGCGGAGGTGGAGGAGGAATGCTAGGCCCTCCAGAGAGAACCTGGGTAGGTGTAGGAAAAAAACTGCTAGCATCATTATACCCAAGAGGAACAAAAATATTAGGCCCTCCGGATGGACTCTAGGAAGGATTAGCAATAGAAGTATTAAGAGAGTTATACCCAGGTGGAAGTGATGGATTTGATATAAGAGGAAGTGGTGTTCCAATAGGAACTTGAGTGATTACAGCACTTTTGGCAGAAATAGGCGTAACTTGTGGGACTACAGTAGAGCTAGTGAGCTGGAGGGGAAGAATTGTATGAGAGCCAACCAACAATTGGTCTGAAACCGTGACAACATTACTGGTTGTACCAGTAAAATGATCTAAAGGTACTGTATAAGAAGTGGAATTCATAGGTGTATGTGATTCCATGGGTTGATTTAGACTCATTCCTAGTTTATCAAAAATATTGTGTCCTGAGGAGGTCCTCCACAAAAAACAGACAGGGACTGAGCTAGGATTAAAAATTTCCAACAGTATGAACCGAAGTTATAAATGATTCACTCTGAAAGGGTGGATCGTCTACACCAGAGTCTACATAAGGTCTAGTAGGTATTCTAGTAGATTCTTTAGCAACAACGTCTCCTGACGAGTTTATTCGGAGAAAAAGTGGATCTTGTGTAACACTCAATAACGGATTTACATGAAGTGTTGATTCCTCCAATGGAGTAGAACTTCCAATCTCATAGGCTACGTCATTATTGACTACTCCTTCAGGAGAAGCACCCTTTGGTGAGTTAGGAAGCAAAGGAGTGTATTCTTTCGGCTCTTCCAGAGGTAACCCTTGCATCCTACATGAACAGCGAGGGCCGATGTTGGCTGCACCAAATAAAGAATGAAATAAATCTATGGCCAACTAAATAACTATTGGCCAATGTTGTACACACACACACACCATTTCTCTCTCATCAAGACATATAGATTATAGAGAGAATACTCTGTAATTTTTAGTTCTCAAGTAATATATTCAACTTACCTCTTGTTTTTATGAGTTATTTGCTTAAGTGTTGTAGTTGAGTGTTTTGTGATTGTTGGGTTTTTTTGAAGGAGGGCCCACTTCAAGAAGTATGAAGCCCATTTTATGTAAATAATATTGTTCATATTCTTGTTTTAGTTATGTAACACCTCGTTTTCCCCAAATCTATAATTGTTTTTAAGACTTCATGCATTATAATTGATGAATATTGTAATTGTGTTTATGATAATAAAAACACCAATTAGTTGACCAAGAGGGAAGCCTTGCAGTACTAGCCATGATACCATGAGTGGGAGCTAGTGAGGGGGAAGATGGGAAGTTTTAACGAAGATAATAGGAATCTTGCCCAGAAAATCTAGCTCACACTTGTAGAATCTTGAATGAATAACTTTTCCAAAGTACCTTGTTCATCCTAACCACAAGGAACCCATCAATGGAATTCAGATTAGGTAGTTGGAGAATTTATAATTTCCTTCATAATTGTACTCGGAAGAGTGAAGGGTTGGATACAGTTTCAGCCAGAAGTACACAGAGTTACCCCTTCGATTCAAGAGCTTGACCCCTGATATTTTTCTTCTGATAGAAGAAAATGGGGATACATAGGGACAGAGAGAAGGTTCCAGTAGAGGAAAAGGAATGAGGAGGAAGAAGGCATGGACATTGGAGGACACATGTGACACACAATACACGGAGAGACATAGAACATCCATTCAAACTCATAAACAGATGGTAATCTAAATGAGCAGACTGATCTCACATATACAGACTTGATCAATAGAGGGAAACTAGGAAGTTTTTTTGATGAAAATAGGAAGCTTTCCCAAGACATGAATGGTCTCCCTGGAACAGAGAATACCCATATCCAGACTAGATTATAGAGGACCGTGGGTTGGTGCTTGTTGGAAAGAAATTGACACTGGTAAGGGGAGGTCACCAAGGAACTGTGTAGTAGAGAATGGACTCCCTTGTGCAGAGGAAATCCAGCTAGGAAGGTGCCTAGTAAGATCGTGGAGTTCCTAAGCTCAATGGGAACTAGGAAATTTCCATTATTTCTAGTGGAGGGAAGGAGAGTAATATTCTTGATCCATTCCTTACCATGTTATCCAACATGTGAGAGTCCCTTGGTGGTATGATGGCCTGACATGGGGGTGGCTTTTTGTAGAAATATGAAAGTACAACATAGACTATGGTTGGATGGAAATGCATTTACCCTCAAGCATTTGGATAGTTGAGAATATCACTAAATAGATAAGTGTTTTCCTGATATATCCATTGAATGTTTATCGGTGGTTGTAAAATGTATTTTATCCTTATTAATAGTCTCAATATGATGAATGAATGCTAAATCTAAGTTTAAAATGGAGTAACATAATATCCTCTTAAAAGATTACTCAAGTAACTATGATAATTGTGCACGGGAGACCAGTGTAAGTCGATACCCTTGTATTTTCCCTATCCCTTGAATGGAAATTTTGCAAGATATAAAAATCTTCATTTGGAGGTATTGGTATAATGGTTCTATCTTTCTGAGGAGGTGGGTCTAAAGTCTAAGGGAGTAGAGTCAAACCCTGCAGAAAGGTTCCAGGGAAGACTGTAGATCTGGTAGGTATAGAAATAATCCTTAAGCCCAATTGAAAACCCTTTTTTAAACCTTGAGAAATGTTAGTCGCCAATATGGTTGAGAGAGTAGATACCAATAATTCATTGGAGATCTAGGATTTCGAGGAAGTCTATCAGAAGGTGAAGCTTTTGGGACAACCCAGAGTAAGAGACCAGAGTGAACTTTCGATGGGAAATATTTTGAGTTAATGAGATTCATCGATCTATGGGAAGGATAGATCGACAAGATTAGGACCGTAGATCCATTGACCGTTGAGCCGACAAGATTTTCAAAAGAGCATAGTTTAGGAAGGTATGGGAAGAGGAGCAGATGGAATTTCCAATGAGGAAAATCAAATTCTGAAATCCCAAGAGTGGGGAGAGCCATAGATTTGTCGATGCTAACGAGGATGGGATGTGAGTCATTGGATTTGATAATGATCCATTCAAAATATAGAATCTCATTTAAGAGGAAGCATAGGTTAACCATTGAGTGGATGTGAGATCCAACAGAATGTTAATCATTGGATGGGATGGTCTAATGACCATTGGATCCCTCAAAGGAGTTCTCATTCAAGAAAGAATGTTTGAGAATTCATGTGATTGTGTAGAGTGGGGACTTTCCGATGGAGGTGGCCCAAGTGGGCAGAGACCATTGATCTACAGGTGAGGTATCCTGACAAGATCTTAGCCATAGAATTTTATATAGACCCCATTGGCCAATTATTGAGCAAAGAGAAGGCAAAGCATTAGCCATCACATAATTTTAAGGTTCCAATTTAATCAATACCATTGATTTTCCATCCCGATGATCGTTGGATCTGTCAGGAGGAAAGTTGTTAGAAAAGTCAAATCAGGAGATGAATTGTTGATTTTATAACTTGTTTCTTGATGGGAAGGTAACCCAACTCACCACTTACCACTGATCTGGATGAGCCAAGTTATTAGAATCATTCGATCATGGAGAATTATTCCCTCGTCTATATGGTTTCATTCTACCATAGGATTTTTTGTGAGAGAGAGGGTGGTGAGTCTGAGGACTTGTCACCGCCACATCACACACAACTCTGCATTACAGTGTAGATGATGAAGAGGAAGTATACATGTGCACTTACGAAGGTCGAATAGGGGATGTAAACCTAATACCAAAAGCTTAGTGGAAGAGAAATTTTGACATCCCACCTACCTAAGCAAGGTTTAGGTGGTCGAGTGTGTCATAGAGTGGTATCAAAGCAGTGTTCAAACTCTAGGCTTGAATGGGTCACCAAGGTTGAATGAATGATTAAGATAACTTTACATGATGAAAGTATATGTTATAT
>ML784574.1:820107-841642 GCA_009831015.1 Picea engelmannii | reverse complement strand
TATAGATTAGCTATTGGATATATTATTTGCTTTCACTTTGGTTGGTTTGTGTTGTTTTGATCTTGACCGCACAAGAGCGCCGGAGCGAAGCAAGGTACAACAGAGTCCAAGGAAGCGATTACAAGGTACATATCTTCTTCTCACTTCCAATTTAATTCAATAGTTAAATCTAGGGAAAGCGGTATATTCTGTCACAGTTTGTTCCAGATCCAGGTGGATCTGGGGAGATCGGTTTGTGTCCGCACTTACGGATTTATCGATAAACACCCACATAAACTATCATGGAAATCAGACATGATCTTTTGGGTTTCTTGGGGGTCTAAGCATATCAAAAGCATTCCTAATGGATCCTTCCAATACAAAACTTGATCAACAAGGAAATACTTTATTGATTTGAGTTTTAAGGCTCTCACCTTGTTCTTTTCCATACCAATTGGAGGCTATAAATTTTGTAGAAAAAATATAATGTCCTTGTACCAGCTGCAATTTTCCAATGCAAAGATGATTTGAGGACCTTTATCAGTTATCTCAGCCTGCTGATTTTCTGAACATGAGTGGATGAAATTCACCCCTGATGTTGAGAAATTTGATTCATCCAAGAGCTTGGCTAAACCCTGGCCTTTATCCGATTTTGTGGGCCTAATATCCAAATCAAATTCAAGTAGTTTAGCAATCCACTTGCTTCTTTTTCCATCTATATCAAGCTGAATAAAAATTTCTTTTACAACAGCTGATGGGACATAAGCAATAACTCTTGAATGTAGGACATAAACTCTGAAGGACTTAAGAGCTTTAAGCAATGCATAATCTTTATTTTCCATTATTTCATATTTTATTTCAGCATCTCTTAATGCCTTGTTGAAAAAGGAAATGGGCTGCTCTAAGCCTTCAACATTCTTCTGCAATAGGACCGTTGCTACTGTGTCAAAAGAGGCAAAAGAAAAAATAAGAAAGTCCTTGGAGTAGTTGGGGCTGACAAGAACCGGGGCTTCAATCAAGGCTTTCCTTATTTTATCAAAATAATCACGGGCCTTAGCAATCCATTTGATTTCACTATCCTTCCTCAGCATGGTCCTGATATACTTAACTAACTCAGCAAAATTTGACACAAATCTTCTTAAAAAAATGATTTTTCCTAGAAAAGATTGTACCTCTTTTTTAGATCTATGAAGTGACAATGTTTGTATAGCCTCAACCCTGTTGGAATCAATCCTTACCCCTTCAGCTGACATAATATGCCCCAATAATTTTCCTTCTTTCATGGCAAACAATGATTTTTTCGGATTCAAAGAGAGGCCAAATTTTCTGCATTTCAAGAAAACCTTTATTAAATGATCACAGTGTTCTTTATCAGATTGAGAATACATTGTTATGTCTTCCAAATAGATAACACCAAACTTATCCTTTTCTCTAATAAGTGCTATGTCCATAGCTCGCTGAAAAGTTTCCCCTGCGTTCTTCAAACCAAAGGGCATCTTGGTGTAGATAAATGTACCCCAAGGAGTGGTAAAGTTTGTCTTCTCTCTGTCTTCTGGTAGAATAGAGACCTGATTGTATCCAAAAAATCCATAAACCATAGACATCCTGGCTGCTCCTGTCACCTTCTGCAATATATGCTCCATCTTGGGTAAAGGGTAATTATCCTTCTTTGAGCTTCTGTTCAGATTTCATAAATCAACACAAAGTCTAATTTCTCCATTCTTTTTTCTTACTGGGACCAAATTAGCTACCCATTCAGAATACCTCAACGAAATGATAATTTTTTCATCTAAAAGCTTCTTAACTTCTTTCTCCATGACAGGAAGCAACATAGGATTTATTTGCCTCAACTTTTGCCTGAAGGGTTTTGTGTTTTTCTTTTTATGGGATCTTGTGCTCTATTATGCTTGTGTCAGAAGTTCTGAGATCTTCATAAGTCCAAGCGAATACATCAACAAATTCTTTTAACAACTTAGTATATTATTCCCTTTGCTCTTTTGATAGGTTGCTTGACAATTTGACATATTTTGGATCCTTTTCAGTGTCCACATTACACTCAGTTATATCTTCATCATTAGTGGATACCTTCCCTTTCAATGCCACATCATTCCCATCAAATAATCTTTCCAAAGGAACCAGTCCCTTTGGTATATGATTACTAGGCAGCTTCACAATATGATGATTAGAAATTGTATTGAGGAAAACATTAACATGAGGAGTGACTTTTGAATCATGATCTCGATCAATGTGTAATGTAGAAAATTCATCAACAGCCTCAAGAAAATTTTTAAGTTCTAAATCATCTTCGAACACCTTCCAATATTTTACATTTCTCGGTATAGAAGGCCTATATTTGACTTCTACATCATACTTGATTTTTGGTGGTATAGGAATTCTAAAGTTGCTTGTTGATACGGCCAAAGAATCATCCATGGTATTCTCTTCTCTAGGAACAAATGATATATTAAAAGCAGAGAAAAAACTGTCCACCAAATCCCACACTTCATTTTTGTAAGATCTAAGCCTAGGATGATTTGTTTGATAAATATTTTTAATCTGATGTACTATCAATTAAACATCCCCAAATACTAATAACTCTTCTATCCCCATGTCTTTAGTTGCCCTCAACCCCAAGACAAGAGCCCCATACTCTGCCACATTATTAGTAGTTTCAAATTCTAGTTTATATGACAAAGCTATAGTTTCTTGAGTTGGTGAGACAAAGATCACCCCAGCACCAACACCTTCCTTGGAAGAGGCTCCATCAAAGAACATTTTCTAGATAGAAGTGGTTAGAAGAGGCTCTTCAAAAATTTGATGAACTTTTTTCTGATTTCTAAAGGGGCTTCAGGAGCATCAGTGAGCTGCAAAATACTAGATCCCAGATCTGTATCAAAAGAAAAAACAGGGTGATTGGTGGGATTTTCTTCATCACTAATGATGTAAGCCAATTGAGCTTGCCTGTAAAGTCTTCTATGCTCTCCCCCAAAAATAGGAATAGTAGCATAAGAGAGATCCATGTGCAAGGTTCCCCCAAGTATTTTTATCCAGGATCTTGACAAGATAATGCCAAACTTGGGGGGAACATCAATAACTATGATATCCATAAGTATACTCTTCATGGGCAGTTGAAATTAGGTCACCACCATATCCTTAATGACTCCAAGACACTTGACTTTTCTGGAGTCAAAAGACTATAAGTCATGATAGGTCTTTGTGACTTCTAACCCAAGATCATTCATAACAGATTTTGGCATAAGATTGTGGGATGCCCCTGAATCCATTAGAAAATTGTGTAGCACCTTATCATGTATATTCAATGAGGTGTAGAAAGGTGGGGATGAGTCATCTCTGTCTTCTATCAAAGGACCTAAAATCACCGTCGGTTTTTCATCTTGCAGATTTATTGAATCAGTGGCATTTGAAGATGATTCAGGCTGTAGCATTTTGGATAGGTATTTTTCATGGATGATTTTAAGAATGGAAATTTACTTTAAAATGTAGTAACCTTGGCGAATCTTACTAATCCTTCATATGCTAACTATAAATGTTTGGCAATATTTTTGTAAAAATATTCAAATTTCTAAGGATTTTATATAGTTTGTATAAAATGTTTGCGATTTTTAAGGTAAAATAATTTTATCTTATAGAATTTTGGAGAATCATTTTTAGAATACAGAATATTTTTTTAGGGAAAACCATGGAAAATTAGCCCATGAGCGAAATTTGGCCCATAAAATCATCCCTAGTATTTTTTAAATTATTCATTTTTTATCAACTCCAAAAATGGTACAAGGATCTTTATTTTCTTGATCTCATTTTCAAAACTGAAAGAAGAACAAGGATTTAGGATCTCTTTAGTTTCAGGAAAAGGATTTTTGATCAAAACTTGTGGGTTTTGAGAGTCTTTTTCCTTGCTGCTCATTATCACAACCTTGGCAGAATCTTCTTTTTGAACAGGCTGATTAGGGGCATCCGTTTTTTCTTCATTCTTCTTAGATCTCAAATTATATCTACTAGTATTTTCCTTTGCTTTCTCTCCCTTGCTTAACTCATTAATTTGAATATCCATTAAATATTTCTCATAAGAGGATTGAGTCAAGTGTGGGGATGGGGATGTATCACCTAAGCAGTGGATCTTAAGATCAACTTCTACCTCCTCTTCTTCTTCATCAAGAACTAAATTATTTTTCAAAGGCGCTTGTACCCTTTTATCACATCTCTCTCTGTTTCTAGGATCTGTAGGAAATATTTGGGGAGCATTATTTGGTCTCCTTTAGTTACCTCTGTTATCATTGTTTTGAGCATTTCTATATGTCTGTTTCCCTTCTGATTTTAATTTCTCAATTTCACTGGAAAGAGATTTTACTAATTTGGTCAGCTCATGTACTTGAGAATGGACAATAGAGGAATTAGAATTTGAAGCTTCAACTCTATTTTTTCTCCTATCCCTATCAGAATTCCCCTTGAGCTTATCTGATGCCACTATGTTGGATTCTACCTCTAAGGCAACATCTTGCATATGAACCAAGGAAGGTGACCTTCTTTCTCTCAAAAGGAGGCAGAATTTAGAATCAAATGCACTGGCATAACTGATTTTTTCAATGGTTTCAGTGGGTTTGATCTCATCAGGGATCTTCTTGTACATTTTGTTAAATCTTTTAGAAAAGTCAGAGACAAACTCTCCTTATTTCCTTTTCAAAGATCCAAATTCACTGATGTAGTACAAAAAATCCTTTTTTTCACCCCAATGCCTCAATAAAACTTCATCCAATGCCTCAATACCAGTAATGGATCTAGGGGCCAAACCCCTAAACCACTTCCTAGCCTCACCAAAAAGGATTTGGACTAAAACCCTCATCCAAACATCTTCATTAACAATATTTTAGTTATCTGCATAGTTGTAGAAAGAAACAAGATGTTCCTCAGATGTTACATCTTCTTCTCTCGTGAACTTAGGCATGTATTTCAAATAATCTCCAGGAGGGAGAGCATTCACTAGCTGATGTAAGACTAGATAAGCATATCTTGCAGCCACTATGGCATCCATTCTATTTCCAGGGGGGTTAACAAATGCCATTTGATTTTGGATCCTAGATGAACAACAAGGAGAAGGAGACTTGGTTGTGTGCAAATTAGGAGAAGAAAGAACAAATGAAGGGGGATTTTCAGTCTTCAAAACAATAGGCTGAGTCTTGGAAGAGGATGGTAAGGTATGAGAGGGAGATGAAGTTCCTACTTCTTTGGAAGAAAATTTTTTAACAGAAAGAGGTGTAGCAAAACCTAAAGTAGGGAAATCTTCAAAACTATCAAGACTGAAACACTTCTCAATATCAAGGGAAGAGAATATATCAATGTTTTCTTCTTTCAATTCAATTTCAAAGGAAGAGTATTCAACGCGAAACTCTTCAAAATCAAGTTTTTAAGATACTTCAGCAGAAGATAAAGGAATCTTACTTGATAAAACAACTGGAGTATCAAGAGTGGAATCATGCAACTGACGAGAAGCACTTGTAGCAGCAGCAAAAAAACTTTTTTGAGAATCTTTTCCCTTCTTGATTATCTTCTCTAGGTTAACCTCAGGTGGAACCAAAGGTAGTTGTGGATTTGATCTCATATATCTACCTTTAGGTGCCAGATATGAAACAATGGAGTCGCCAGGTGTAGGCTGCAATCTTCAAAATAATGAAGTTTAATGCATCTTTAGAACTAGAATACTGTGTCGTTTTAATCCCATGGAAAAGTCTTCAAATCATTCCTCGCCAATGACGACAAGAATGTTAGCACTAGGAGTCACCTTCAGATTGCATGGAAGGCAATCCTAGCACACATCAAGTTATAAGTGAATGTAATGGTGTTTAAAGGGTCAAATGGAAAAGGACACAAATGATAATGTTCTAACTCAGATAACAGGGCTAGCATGCACCAACAATTAAGGTCTTAGATAATTTCAATCAGTAGCTTGGGAGTAAGTATGAATAGAGGGAAGAATTGATTGAGAGAAGTGTAGGGGCTGTTGTAAACATCAGGTCCACAAAAGCCTAAGGAGGAAACTTTCTTAACACAATATCTTCTTGAACTGAGAAACTAAGGAAGCTAAATAAACATCATGATAACATAATGATCAAACATCCATCATAACATCACCACAATCATTCATGTGAATCATTCAAATCATGAACATTTAGCATCAGAAGCAAATAATATGAAAGATAAGTTGATTTCTATTAGTAAAAAAGTCTTAAGTCCAGTACATCACTAGATCACAGTTACTTCCTCAAAATATTACAGTATCAGGGAGCCTTTCTCAACCATCCCAGCTTTAGTATCTTTAGGTGGGTGACAAAGGAATTTCCTTCTGTGATTGAGGATTTGGTGCTAAATCCAACTTGAAATGAGAGGTAACAAAAAAATACTCCCATGAAATCTCTTTCTTACCCAATTCCTCAGAGACTAGCATTTTGATTAATCGAGAGTGGAAAAGGCTAGAATCCACATCTTTATATTTAGCTTGTATCATGTCTGATATCTTACCTATACTCCTCAACAAGTAATAAGGAATATTCATCTCAACCTTACCAGTAAAATGTAGCAACATCCTTATATGGTACTGGTACAATGTGTTAAATCTACCTTCACAAGTAAAATATCTCTGTATGATCTTCAATGATCTGTCAAATTGTTCAATCAATTGACTCCTTGGCATACTTTTGGACAAATCATTGCCTTGATATTGAGGTTTAAAAAGATCTTTTGCATAGGATGAACTCAAAGCCATGGCTTTGAACCATTTTTCACTTGAAAGGGGAATTCCTGTTGCAGCTGAGATAGAGGCTTCAGTCACCTCAAAATCCAAATCCCCAACCTTGGTTTTCCTTCCATCAAACTGTATTGAAAACTATATTTCTACCTTTGGATGGCCTCTTTGCATGTTCTGATAGAAATAAAGGCACCCTACTCTTTGAAATCCCTCTCTTGCCATGGGTTCTGTATAAAAAAGATGAATGTCCATCGGTTCTGTCCTAACCACCTTGCCACATTTGTGTGTCTTCCTCGATTGAGGATTCTCCATAGCTCAAAATGAGGGATTTTAAAAGGCTTAAGGGATGGTAATGACCAAAAAATATTTAACTCAGGCTTCAAATTTACAATGTTGACCCTTTTTAAATGGACTGTTGATTACTAAACCAAGCTTGACCTTTGGAATTACACTCTTAGGCTTATACATGTATTTGAGAGTGTAGACAGTGAGGGGGTAATCCAAAATTGGACCTCTACAATTGAGTAAAAACGCCAAACTCCGAGGTGAAGGGAAGCAAGGAAAACAGAGAGGGTTTGAGCAGCACCTATGGGTAGCGCAACACATACATAGAGGATAGGCTATTTATAGGCTTGTGATTTCACTTGTTAAACAAAATAACAGTAATCAGACCATAGATACAGGCAAGGAAGTTTACAGGTCTGAAGAAGAGAAAAGACAAGGCTACCATTCAAATACGGGTCCCTTACTACTGTGCAAGCTCAGTAAACCAAAAACTCGAGCACAAATTTCCTGTGAAAATTAATATGTAGAGGAGGCAACATGGGATACCTATGGAGTAGAAACCTGTTGAGATATTCAATGCAATCTCAGGATGAAATTGAGAAAAATTCGGCCCTGGAATCTTTCTCAGTATTAGATTTGGTTGACATGTTGTTGCCTGATCATAAATTGTGAATTTGCGCAGTGCAACACTATTGAGTTTTTCAAAATTAGAAACCATTACCAAGGCTCATAAATGAAAGATCTTTGAAGGAATATTTAACCGACTTTTGGAACTAAAAACAAGGTACGTGACCCAGTCGTGGAAATCATGGTTCGAGGTGGAAGTATGATGAATGTGATAGGTGTTACGGAATTGCCTGATGAGTAGGCAGCGCATCCACTTCAAAATGTGATTGTACAGGTAAGAAAATACAATGAGGCATGCCTATGAGATCATGAGTGAGGAGGAAGGTGTGTCACATCAATCTAGTCATGGGAGGGATCGACCTAGGGACAAGTCATGAAGGGGACCAAAATAAGTCATGAGCTAAAAATGGTTCAAGGATCAAAAATCAATTTGAGGATCAAACTAGAGATAAGAATCAAAAACTTTAATTATCTAAGGGGTCCTACCAAACATAAATTTTAAAGGGATGAGACTTTAAAAGAAAATTTAAAATCTAAGGCTTAAAAAAGGATTGAAAACAAACTAAAAGACCCAAGGAAATTTAGTGTGATAACACTTTCAAAAGATTTTCCAACTCTTTTCTAATAGTAGCCTCAAGTGCGGGGTTAATGGGTCTTCATTTTTTCCTCACTTATTTTATCCCCTCCTTGATAGGAATGACATGTTGTATAAGAGAAGGATCAAAACCACAAAGATCCTTGTATGACCTTGCAAAAAAATCTTAAAATTCACTTAGTATTTCTGTGAATTTATCCTTTTCTTTGTCGGAACATTGGGCACCTAGTTTATCCATATTTGGAGATTTAGAGGTCCCAAGGTTGAAATAAATGGTATCGCTCACCTTCCTTTTCGACTCCTCTGCCTTACATGTGTCTTTTTTGCTCACATCACTCGATGAAAATGAACTTTCAAGAGGAGTCAAGTCGTTTGGAAATTTGTCATATTCAATAGATATGATATAATCCTAGCTCCTCCATAATGATTTTTGACATTACGCTTGGACCCGAACCGCCATCAATTAGGAAACAATGGGCTATCTTGTCCATAATTTTTACATAAATGAAATTGGATGTTTTTTTACAGGGTGTCTAAAATTATTTTCACCTATTTTATTTACAGTGGAATCCTCTTCTTTTGCCTATTCAGAAATATTGGCTATGGTAGACGTTTTTCCTTCCATAAAATTCTTGAGATGCTTTTGTTTTTCAGGGACGACAACCATGTCCATAAGAGTATAACATTGGCCTTGATATTAGCCAATTGGTTAAGAATATTATACTTGGAGGGGGGAAGAAGGGAGGGAACTCCATAACTCTTAGAAACCTTGATATTTTATGCATTAGTACCTTGTGAAGACGAGGATGGAGTGGAAGACGCATGAAGAGGGTCATGTTTCCCTTTAGGAGCATAAGATTTGTTCTTATTATTTATAATCATGAAATCTTCTGGTTCTTCCCAATCTAGAACAACAATGGTGGTTTAGGGCTTCTTGCCAAAGATTTTATCTCTGGCACTCTTCTTAACCTCACAAGTACTTTCTTCATGATTTTCCTCACAAAAATTACACCAACTGCAAGACATGATGGCTTTGGGATGAAAGTTGTTTTCATTGGTGTTCCTAAAAGGTGTTGAAGAATAAGATGATTCCCTAGGAGTAAGCGAGGGAGAACTTTCATTCATATGCTATCATTAGGTTGTTCATATGTTGTACAACTTGTAATAGGGAAGACATATATGTTTGTTTGACAGAGTCTCCTTTGGGGAGACCTATTCTTTCAAGTTTATGTTCATACTCCAGGCAAGTGTGGAGAGCGGAGCCAAGATTGTCAATATCCTTTTCTTCGAGCCTATAATGATAAGGGGAGGGAAGCACATTATAGTAATGCATGAGGGCGGCTTGGTTTTGGGGGTGAATTAGTTCAGGGATTTGGTTGTACAGTTTGGTGAAGCGAAGGTTAAAGGATTCGATAGTTTCACCATATTTGTAAGAATTATTTTTATATTCCCTTAACTGTTTGGTCGGGCTCTTAGATTGTCCATAAGTGGACATGAACCAATAATCCAACTCTTCCCAAGTGGAAAGGATCTTTGGAGGGAGATAAAAGAAATCAATTGTTTCTTTCCCTTCAAGGGAGTTGACAAATAAAAGCATGCAAGTATCATTATCATTAGCTCTGATATTGTGACAAGCATTAGAAAATGTTAGTAGATGTTCATTTGTAGAGACAGTGCTATTTCCTGAGAATCTAGGAATATGCTCCTTAAATTTTGGTAATGGACGAGTAGCAAGTGCTAGATTCAAGGGAGAAGATATGTGCCATGAGGTAGTAGTAACATCTTCTTCAAACTGAAAAAGTCTATATTTCTTTATAACCTTAGTAGGGTTGGTAGCAGATTGGATAGGAACCTGATGGCTATATAAACTACCAATTACCGATGAGGCCGAATGTTGGGATGATGAAGCACCTCTAGAACCACTAGAACCACCTGTGGATGCCATTTTGGGAGTGATGGGTAAGGGGGAAAAGGGTGAATTGGTAGAGTCAGACAAAGTCCTCCTTAGAGTTCTTTGTTGGGTTTAAAAAATGGCTTTTCTTCTTCCTATTTCAATGATAGGAGTAGTTGCAGGGGACAATACTCTTCTTCTTCTGAAAATGAGAAGATTTGAGGAAATGAAAAAATAAGATCAAAACTTAGGAAAAGGAGGGCTACGACTGATTTCTAGGCTTCCTTTGTCTGGACTCCCAATGTTCATAGATTCTTATATATTGTTCAATTACTTCCCACGAGCATTCAAGCTCAACCTGAGTATTAGCAGTTTCTAAGATAGTATTGAATAAATTCAAGGAAATGTTGGTCTACTATTTAAGACTATGTTGAATATTGGGATTCTTTATAAAGGGTACTTTCATGAGAAAAATCAGTCAAAGAGTCATAAGCAAAAGCATAAATATTCAAACATAATTGTGAATACAATCAACCGTAGAGATATGGAAAATATCCCCAGTATGGTCACCAAATAAATGTTGAGGAAAATGTATGGACCACCTTACTCAATCATTTTCAGATCTTTCTTGGCTAGGACAAGATAGTTTGGATTATCACCTGGGGTTTATAGACTCAAAATATTCACTCAATCTGCAAGTATTAATTATAAGGACTCGGGCTGATTTAAATATGTTCAATATAAAATACAATTTATAAAATCTACTGAAATGTACACACATTTTACAATAAAGTAGACATGGAGATTAAAAGAGAAAAAATAACCCAGTCACGAGAACACTTGTATGAGACAGAATAGAAATCTGATTTTATTTCATTCTGAGATACCAAAAGTGTTTTCTCTTTAAAAACCCAAGCGAGGGTATGGACCAAATTTTGATTTAGAGATATTCGATGAACACCATAAAAAAAGACTCTGACAGTAAAGTAAAACTTACATTAATAATCTAGATCATCTTGCCACAAGCTGCTGCCGTTTTGACTCTACAAGATATCCTTTATCGGCCATGAAAATTAATTCACAAACATACAAGAATACACAGACTATGAAGGATGAATCAACACCTCTAAAACAAGTGGCTGAAAAATGTGGTTCAATCTTTAACCTTGATATCTACACTAAGACTCTAATGTCAATAAGAGAATCAAGCTTTCAAATAAACTCGTAAATGATGGAAAACTGAAACTATCTCATGTAACTAAAGATAAAACCTTATTCTTTTTTTCTCCTTCTATCTCCTTTGTCTCTTCTTATCATTGAGATTTTATTCTTTCCCAATAAGTTGAAAATTCAATCTAGAAAATTGGAAAATTAAAAACTCATTCTCTAGTTGTTTGTTTGTAATAACTATCATAGAAGAGGTTGAAGAAATTAAAAGATAAATATCTAGTATAGTTAATAATACTTACCAAGTAGAGTGACCATATGTGTGACGTTCAAACTGTTGACAGAGAAGGTTGTAGTTGAGTCAGAAACGAGTTCAGATTGTTGGCAAAGAAGGTTGTAAATCTCAAAGTTTTAACCAAGTTAGCATGTTTCTGTTATTGCATCTCTCAAAGTTTTAACCAAGTTAACATGTTTCTGTTATTGCATCCAATAAAGCCAAGTGTTCTTATAAAGTTTTTTTAAATATGTGTGGCTATTTAATAAATACTAAGCTAGTTTAATATTTTAAATATGTATAAAAATAAAATATTTTATATTAAATCAATTTGACTTATCTAAAAATATATATATATATATGGTATTAAATATATATATATGGTATTTAGTATATATATTGTAATATGTATAAAATAAGATATCACATTCCCATTTTATATCTATCAATGTTAAAACCTATAAACGCCATCTCTCGTAGCGAGTACTTAATGTATGGACAGAAGATGTTTTGGAGTGTGTGTAAAGCTATAAAATTATTGTCACTAAGGCGTGTTTATTATGGATGGATCTCTTCCTCATGCTCTAGATTGGTATCATAATATCTCCTCATTATTGGAAATTGTGTGAGGTATTACAACTTAAATGATCTCAAAATAAAACCTAAAATGAAATTCTCAAAATAAAAGTTAAAACTAAACTCGGTCCTGATCTCCTCCTTTACTTTCAAATATTCTCACTATTAACGCCTCCGGTCACTCAAAGAATAAGAGGCCTAAAAAATTATCTTCAATCGCTTCCTCTCTAGCTATCTGTAAAAGTAAACAGCTTTGAAAATGTGGGATATACATAAGCTTATGTCACTGCTGACCTGTTTTAAAAGCTTTGTACCTGCGTCTCCTCCTTACAGCTAATCAACTTCATATTTCACTTGTAGCTACAGTATTTTATATTCGTTTATTATATTTATGTATTCAAGTTTTTAAATGTTTGTATACTTAAAATTATTTAAATATTGAATGAATTCAAAAAGTCCTAGGCTAGTCGTTCTACGAAATGGAGCCAGAACGAGTCACCGGCCCATTCCCCGTCTCTGTTCGGTCCCTCCCCTGGCCGTTACGTCCTTTGCTGAAGTAGCTTACACCAAACAAATATCATCTTTGTTGGTGTCTGTGGTAGTAATACCTGCAGTGCATACGAAAAGAGTGCTTGTTGCAAACTTTCTAAAGGCGGTTATGGAAAGTTTGACTTAGCAAAGTACACTTGTGATTGTGTCTGCCTTCTTGTCAAAATCCTCTGAAAACCTTGGAGACGTGTTACTTTCATGAATGCAAATGGAAATACACTGGTATGATGCAACAACCAAGTGCAAGCGAATTTGAACCTTCAAAAGAATATATCAAGAAAGAGTTGAATATATCAAGAAAGAGGGCAGCGACATGGCAAACCACAAAAATGCATATTTTAAATCCACTGGAGACCTAATAAAATGGAGGTTGCTAGAGTTCAAAGTGGAGAAAATTTCGAAGAAATAACTTATTGATCTCTAAAATGGTTTGATTGTTGAGCGCCAACCACAAGTTCTGATTTCTTCTCTTTTGGCAACAAACACTTTTCTCGCAACAAACAGTCTTCTCGTACGCACTACAGGTACGAGTACCACATACATCAACAAAGGTGATCCCCGAGTAGACGATATTTGTCTGGCATAAATTAAAGGATGAATAGACTACTTCAACGAGGGGTAACGACCACACGCAAACGACCAGGCGAGGGACAAAACGAATACGGAGAGTGGGCCGACGACTCGTTCTACGGGATGGCCTCCCGATGTCGGAGACGTCCCATCGGACCCCATTTCATAGAACGAATAGCCTACACCATTCAAAAAGCGCTCTTCCTTTATGTCCTCCTTGCAGCTAATCCATTTCGTATTTCAATTGAAGTTACAGTATTTTATACTCTTTTATTTTATATATAGCGATCCTAGACCTAAAAAATAGGTGAGATCGAGGGAGGAAGTGCTAGACAAAGGCCCAATCTTATCCGCTATCAACCCATCTCATAGTTGGCATGTTAAAAACTACCTTGGGAACACTATGAATGCTTTTTCTCTACACTGAATTAAAAAATACCTATGTTATTTTACCTTTTTTAATATGAGTGATTTTATTTAGGGTTTTTTGATGTTAATTTACTCTTTTTAGGAATGAATAGGATACGTGCTAGCACAAGGGAAGAAGGAATGCAACTGAAGTGACATCCATTCCCTATACAATGGTGATTACAATGGCGATTGACACGTATGCACAACGTGGAATATGCGTAGTTGGCATGCATGAGTTCTTCGTGTTAGGAGGTGAAATATTTTAAGGCGACTTAATTTCAGGAAAGACATCTGCACACAAAAAGCCAAGGTATCTCGCACACTGAGAAACGAGAGTCTCAAAGGGTGAAGAAACCTAGCCTCTGTTTGTTGTGTAGTAAAGCTAATTTGCGCAGACCGAGACTCCTCTTCCAGTAGAACCCTTGTTTCGATTCCACTTTGGGTTTGTATTTTTCTTCTTGACTCATGTGAGATTCAACTATTCAACTTGTTTTGGGATTCGCTACTGATAGTGTGAGATAAGGTGGGGGTGAAAAAGTTGTCATAGGAAGGGATGATAGGCAAGGTTATGTCTTTGCACAGGGATGCTGCTAACTCCACTTGGTTGGCTTCTTGTTGAACTATGGGTAATGCTAGTAGGCCTATCTCGGTTGTTGATTCATCTATATCTGGCAACATATCAAATAAATAAATTGGTTTTGCGTCATTAACACGGGGCATCATTGGTTGCTTGGCTTCATCAATCCTTTTTCTTGCCTTTCCTACACACCTCGTCAATGGATTATCGATGTTAGATCTAATGTTACAGAACGCGTCCCAGGGCTGCCATCCATTGTAGGGGAAGCTAGGAAAGAAAGAAGTAAAGGCAATGGAGGTGGGAGCATAAACATGGGAAAAGGTGCTAGATGTAGCATGGATGGCTAGAGCCATCACACTATCACATCCTTCACATATATACACGACCTTCTTTCAAGTAATCTTCTTATTTTTGTTCTTTCCAAAATCTATTTCAAACATAGTAATTCTTAATTTTTGTTCACAAAAGTAATTGATGTTTTAAAGATGTTAAATTATTTTAGGTAATGAAGTAAGTTGTTACAATAAAGATGCTAATTTATTATATGAAAATTATTTTACAAAATTAATGTGATTCTACTAACTCATGTGAATTCTATTCTCCTCACTTTTAACAGATGAAGTTAGGCTTCACCAACCAATCAAACACATAAATTGATAAAAACTGATCCTAAGGCTATATACAAAGAAACTGATCCTAAGGATACATACCATTTATTTATGCATACATATAGACATGCTTGTAATCATTTTAATATTACAAAGTAGAATTTGGTTTCAATTTTCTGACCAGTTAAAATTCCATGGCTCTTTAAAATATGATTTTGGCAAGTAAAAATGATTCTATTCCATTTTGCAAAAGTATAATATGAAATTCACTTCAAATTATAGCTTGAATTATTGAAGATTCTAAATTGAATATTTTAAATCTAGATTCAAAGGAAACTAATGTCTGATTCTGTTTTTCAAACTCCAGCTCCCAACCCATTGAGTAACATAATCTATGCTCTAGCTCCCAACTCCAAATCCAAATCTAGTGGTTATTTAAAATTTGATTTTGGCATACATATATATAAATATATATCATAAGTGTAAAATTCAAAGAATATTTAAAAACAAAATTTTGTATACAATGCATAAATCCTATTATATTAAATATTCGAAATCAACAAACACTATTGTCATTAAAAAAAAAATATTACTGAAGTGCATAATGCTTATTATATCGAATATTCAAGTTATAAAACCTTCATGGTCAATACATTACTTATTATATCGAATATTCAAGTTATATACATTGCAACCTTGATTTAGCAATTCTATTCTAGCAACCAAAAAAACTCAATGTGGCTAAGAATATGACTGAAACGCAGAATATGACTGAAAAGCTCGACTGGGGATTTCATTCTACTTGTTTATAATTTTGGCCAATTTCTGGTTATGTTTTTCAAGCTCCAACTCCCAACTCGTTCAGTAGCATAGACTATGCTCCAACGCCCAGCTCGTTCAGTGGCATAGTCTAAGCGCCAACACCCATCTCCCGTTGTGATGGAGAGCCCATTCTATCCTCAACTAATGCACTTGTAGGGGTTATTGCCAGCGAAAATTCCCTGCATGGTTCGAAGGTTTGCTAAGTTTGCCAGCTAAAAGTTCTCCGTGCATCGAAGGTTGCAAGTGGCAGTGAAAAGCTCTTATTGTAAGTGTGTAGGGTTAGAGTTAATCAACACAAATTTAAAATTATTTTTCATTTCTAAAAAAAAATTGATGTACACTAGGGTCTACGGTTATTTAAGTCACATCATAAGTTTTGAACTAATCAAAAATTCAATTTAGAAAATTGGAAAATAAAAAAAAATCATTTTAATAAAACAAATTTTGGATATGGCAAAAACATAAAAGTGATTTGATATGAAGTTTATATAGAGTTCTTGGTGGAGGGAGATTTTGAGAGCTTCAACATCAAGAAAATGAGAGCTTGGGAACCAGTTTCCGAAAAAAAAAGCTTTAACTTAGAATTATATTAAATTTGTAAATATTTTATTCCATTATTACAAATACATATCTTATTACAAATATTTTCATTATATTTATTTAAAATATCACTATAAAACTAAGATTAAACTACACTTAAATATTATTTCAAAAAACAGTTAAGTAAAAAAACTTAATAATACTGATTTTATAGTTGTGGATATGAAAAACTTTTAATGCACGTATGTTTCCCTTCAAGCCCAAACAAAACATGAAAGTCAAATAAATCAAATCTATCTATGACAAACATTTATTTCACTTTGGAGTTGATATCAACCAACCATATCATTGACTTTTATTATATTTTCATATTAGAAGAGTAATACAATTTTGTTTTTTCCAATAAAAAAATAATAATGTTTCAAATTTACAAAGATGTTCAAAGTTTATATATGTAAAGTTTAATTTTAAAAAGATATTAAAATTGTACATATGTATTTTCCATTTTTTAATGGAATATTTATGGATATTAAAGTTTCAGTATTGTGTTAAATATATTCATATAATTATTAATACAAATTAAATTAGAAATTTCAATATTGTAGTTGTTGCAATAGGAGAAACGTTATACTCCATGGATTTTCAATTTTATTGAAATAAGATTTTAAATGTATCAATATTTCTATACATTGTAATAGAAAATATCATTGCAATTTAAAATATTTTTTATTTTTTTTTAATATATATTATTGTCACTTCGGTTTTCAAATTCACTATAAATTTGGGAGAAATTTCTACTGATTCCTGATACTCATATTCACTTTCCCATATTCAACATAATAATGAATTCCAATATTCAATTTAATGAATTACAATATTTTATGCATTTTGTAGCCTTTCATTTTACATGTTGCATCCCATTACATGTTGAAAAATAAGCATCCCAAATCATGAGATGGATGCTGCAATAATGAAAAAGTAATAATGTAAAAAAAAATTATAATAATGTAAAAAAAAATAATAATGTATAAATAATTTTGAAGTGGTCAGCATTCGGAAGCACTTGGAAAGTTGAAGCAATTTCTAATACGGCATTTAGAACATAACGTGTTCGACATGATTGTTCACATATATATATTCATGAGAAATCTCAGACAGAAGGGGGAGCCCTCGAAAGCGACAAGCAATTTAAAATAGACCAAAGACCATCCATGAGGTTGTTAGACTTTATTGGTGACAATTCCACTCAATCAACAATCATAGGGGAGGAAGCCTTTGAAACGTAAGAATAGAAGAATCGTCCAAGCAATATGTAAAATGCGTATTGAACTTTAATATTCACATATAATGTAAAAAAATATAATAATGTATAAATAATTTTGAAGACCTTGAAGGAGTCATGGTCACCATTTGGAAAGTTGAAGCAATTTCTAATACGGCATTTAGAACATAACGTGTTCGACATTATTGTTCACATATATATTCATGAGAAATCTCAGACAGAAGGGGGAGCCCTCGAAAGCGAGAAGCAATTTAAAATAGACCAAAGACCATCCATGAGATTGATAGACTTTATTGGTGACAATTCCACTCAATCATCAGTCATAGGGGAGGAAGCCTTTGAAACGTAAGAATAGGAGAATCGTCCAAGCAATATGTAAAATGCGTATTGGTCTTTAATATTCACATGTATACGCATAAAGATACAAGTTATATATCTAGTTTCTGGTTTAAATACAGAGACATGGCGGAAGAAGAATAAATATTTTAATGACACTCCAGAATTCTTCTAAGATAAGTAGCTTCCATTATATACTTTAGAACTCCGGAGCACTTTCGAAAAAATGGGTGGAAAAATGGACAAAATTAGTTTATTGGTGGAACGGGGCGGTTGGATAGCGCCACTAGGCCTGCTCTTGAGTTTAGTGGCCGTTATTACTGCTCAACCAGGTATGCGTTCGAACTGTGTAACGTGAAAAAACAGCTCATGAGTGCGGTCTTGCCCGAAAGATTGTTTCCGCTTTGTCTACTTTTTAGAATCCTTATTTGATATCTTGTTTATAGCGGTCATCGATTTGTTTTAGACAATATATTCTTTTCTGGCATTGTGGCAGGATTTCTGAGTATCAGTTGTGGAGGTAAAACGAATCACACTGCCGAAAACAAGATAATATGGGTTACTGATGCTAATTACATAGAAGTTGGTGAGACAGCAGACATAGGAGACTTAACTGAAGAAGCCTACGGTTCTTCTTTGCAGACTCTACGTTTTTTCCCAAAACCTCTCAACAAGTCTTGCTATCAGTTGCCTGTGACACCCGATGTGCCTTACCTCTTAAGATTATGGTTTGCACTTGGAAATTACACTGGATTCCAAAAATTGCCCAGCTTTTCTTTTTCTATTGAGACAGTCGATATGTTGTATGTGCAAAGTGTAGCAACGGCAGATGAAAGTCCACTCTATTCTGAAAAAATATTGGTTAGTTCAGGCAGCGTGCTGTACATTTGCTTGATTAGAACCTCCGAGCCTGATGATCCCTTTATATCTGCTATTGAATTGAGGACGTTCCAAGATGGCATGTACCCACAGGCTAAGCCAGGAACAATTTTGTGGCCATCTGCTTTAAATCTTGGTGGAAATTCTGTGGTCAGGTGAAGATTTTGAACTTTATAATCAGGTAGCTAGTTCATAGTAATCCGTTCTACTAGTTTATATATTCCCACATGCGTAAAATAAAGTTTGATCCGTAAAACCCCAAAAAAAACTGGCAATCCTTAAACAACAGACAGACTTGCCATGAATGCAAGCCTGATAACCTTGATTGAACGTGTTTTTGTGACTGGAATCATGTAAAACATCAAGGTTTGCCTCCAATTTTTATCACTACTTTTGAGCAGTTTTGAATATTCTTTTGTCAAGGTTTCAGCTGCAGTTTTCAATATTCTTTTGTCAACGATTCACCTGAATAGCTTTGTATTGTTAATTAAGCAGGTATCCTCAAGACAAATTCGACCGCATCTGGATCAACTTAAGTTCTATATATAATATAAGTTTGCAGGAGGTAATTTCAATAAATAATACCGAAGACCTTCCTCCGACTGCTGTCATGCAGCCTTCCTGTCCCTGTAAATCCATCCCGAGGGTACAAACCATTACTGGTTTTCTATTTTGCAGAGATCGAGAGGCTCGATATGTCTGAATCGAGATCTTTCTACGTCGAGATAAATGGTGAAACTAGGTCTGAAATCATTACTCTCGTGCGAAATTATTCCGCGATTGAGCTAACATTACTTCCCAGTGAAATAGATAACGTTAACATCGTTAAGGCCCCCAACTCCACCCGTTCCCCTATACTCAACGCTTATGAGGATCACTGGCTATTTGCCACGGATCAGGCAACATATTCTCAAGATGGTAAGAGCCTGCCTAAATTTTCTGTACTGAAATTACAGATATTTTCCTTCAATACCTAACCCAGTAGTTCCTAAACTGCAGTTTACGCTCTTGACGCCATCAAAAGGAGTTTTGACATAAAAGAGTGGGTTTCTGATCCTTGCTATCTGATACCGTGGAAGGGAATTGGCTGTGCTAGCAGCTCTTCGGCCATAAGAATTTCCGAAATGTGAGTTAAATTCTTCGATTTGTTCACAGGTCAATAGTAAAGGTGAATTTGTAAGAGCTCACGATAATTTTCTTGTTGCCAGCTATTTGTCCGGAAGAAATTTGACAGGATCGGTGCCTAAAGATATTGCTCAGTTGACAGCATTAGTTAATTTGTAAGCAGAATTCGACCTGTTTGTTAGCAACCTCTAACTAGCTCTTCTGAGTAATCCTGAAAAGTTGTAGATTACAACACATACCAAAAGCTATTTGATGGAGTTGAACATAGAATTCGATGGAGTGGAAGGAACATGGTTTATCTTTAAATATTATATGAGACAATAATCATCTGTGCAACATTTACCCATTCGTATTGAAATTGGCAGGTCACTTGACAATAATCACTTGATGGGATCATTGCCAAATTTATACAATTTAACTTTGTTGGAGAGACTGTAAGTTTCTTTTCAACAAAAAAAAATTCATTTTGTGGATTTTAATTTTGAGCTTATGCATTTTTTACACTACAAATTTACTTATTCAGATATTTACAAAACACAAAATTTTCATTTTCTAGATTTTTATTCCTCAACTTATGCATTTCTACACTACAAAATTTATTTATCCAGATATTTACAGAACAACAACCTCAGCGGTACGGTTGAGTGGCTATCTGAGATGAAAAATCTTAAAGAGTTGTATGTCTTCCTTTCTTCTCCTTTTTGAATTTATTTTTTTCCGATTCTTCAATACGAAAATGGAATTAACTAATAAATATTATACCTCAACGTTTTTGAATTTATTGTCACAGGAATATAGAGAACAATAATTTCAGCGGTGTAATTCCAGCGCAACTTCTTCTCAATTGTTCGTTAAAACTCAATACGAAAATGGAATTAACTAATAAATATTATACCTCAACGTTTTTGAATTTATTGTCACAGGAATATAGAGAACAATAATTTCAGCGGTGTAATTCCAGCGCAACTTCTTCTCAATTGTTCGTTAAAACTCAAGTAATCATATGTTATTTTATATATTTCTTTTTATTCAAATCCCATTTTAGGATTTTGAAGTTCAGATTTTCTTTCTATTTTATATAAAAGAAATGCCAAGGCTAATAATTATGACTCGAGTTCGAACTTTAAGAAAATATTACTGCATCAAGTTCATAGAAAATCTCTTTTTTCTCTCTATTGCAGTTACTCAGGAAACCCCTACCTAAATATGAATCGGAGAGAATGTACTCTACAGAATTCACCCAATAATAAATGGAAGGTTGTCCTCGGAATAACACTCTCCGGAGTTCTAATCATCACTTTGGGGTTGATAGTGGGTATTGTTTGGTATAACGAAAAATTCGGGAGAAATAAAGCGGGTGTGGCCACCGAAAGGAATCGGGTGGAAAAGAAACCAAAATCTTTCTTTTACCAAGGTAACGAACTACTATAAATATTATACTATAAATATGATACCTAGATGAGCCTAGATTAGAATTATTGTACTTTTACCATTACTAACTTTACCTCCCATGAATGGATCGCAGACTACACGATGGTTATGGTGCCAAATCCAACAAAGTCTCGTGCCTTCACTCTAGATGAAATGATATATGCCACACAAAATTTTAGTATGGAGATTGGACGAGGGGGATTTGGATCGGTTTTCTTTGGTAAATTGGCAGACGAAAAGGATATAGCTGT
>ML784574.1:753622-818964 GCA_009831015.1 Picea engelmannii | reverse complement strand
TTATGTGATTTAACTCTTTCACAGGTATTACAACACTCAAATGTTGACGGAGAAGAGTGACGTGTATAGTTTTGGAGTGGTTTTGCTAGAGATCATATGCGGTAGGCCACCCATAGATCTAAAACTTCCTGAGCATGAACTAAACATCATTCAATGGGTAAGGAATCTTACCATCATCCATCAAAATATCAATATATTAATATTTAGTAGCGCATATTTTCCTAGATGGCTTACATTAATTGTTGGCAAATTTACAGGTGACACCATACCTAATTGAGACGGATGAAAGTGCTGGCAAAATAACAGAAATCATAGACAAAAGGTTGGGCGGAAGCTACGACTTGAAATCCATAAGTGGGGTTGCCAAAGTTGCCATGAGATGTGTTCGGGATGTACGGTCTTCTAGGCCGAGCGTGAGCGAGGTAGTGGCAGAGCTCAAAGAGTGTCTCAAATACGAGGAGAGTGGGGATTTGTCCGCGGGCGACGTGGAATCCACTCAACGCAAAGGAATGGAGTGGAGTGATAACAGCTCCAACCTTTCAAAAGTAGGAAGATAAGTTCGCAGGTTGTGTTTATAGATTAAGTGGGCTTTGGTTAGATTGAATGAGTTTTGGTTAGTTGTTCTATGAAATGGGTTTTTTAATAGGAATTCGAGAATATAAATTTACATAAATCACTATTTTTTATTATTTAAAATCCATTTCTCAATGTAGAAATGGATTCAGCTTGTTGAAATACTCTTAGAGCATATCTAATTTATAGCAAATATCCCTATTAAAAATTATCATTTGGTAGAACCTTTAACCTACAGTAATTGAATGAGAGTGACTAACAAGTCAAATCTGTTCCATAGTTTATGTGTTTGGTTGCTTTTATAGATAAATTTATATATTTTTAGGATTGTTTTTATTATTTTGATGGACAAAGTTAAGGTTTTATTTTTTAGAGTTTTTATGGACATATTTTAAAACTGATTTTTACTGAAATGTGGCCAAAAATTGTTGGAACTATAAATTTGAGTGATTGAGTTTGTGAAAAAGTTAAAAAAATCTAATATTTAGACAAAGTCTTTTTTTATTAACCTAAATTTATTTTAAATTTGGATCAAAATTTTGAATATATATATATATAATTCTATGCAAAATATAATTTTACTACAAAATTAATTTATTCTTTTTTATATACTATAAATTACATCAATTATATTATTTTTTATAGCTTTCATTTTTTAAAATTATTTAATTATATAGATATTTTAATTTTTTAATTAAAAAAGTTAATATTGATTTTTAATTTATGTTATATAAATTATTAATTTTTTATATTTTATTTTTTCAATTTCTTATTGCTATTGACTAAAAAAATCTCAAACCTTACCATCTAACTTATACGATGATAATGAGAGCTCTTTCACCATCTAATGAGTAAAGTATTTGAAGGTGAATTAGGTGATTAATGAAGGTCCGTATATATTAAAGACAATGTAAATGTAAATCTAAAAGTAAATGACACAACAAAAAAAACAACAAAAAACAAAAAAAAATGAAAAATAAAAAATAGGAGAGAAAAGACTAAGGAATGGGAAATGAAAATTCATGTCTATTGGCCTTCTCATTACCCTAGTTCTCCCTATTTCCTTTCGGACCTTCACTCTCAAACGACCTTTTGGACAAGAAGGGGAGTATGTAGAGAGAGTCAAGAATTGCATTGTAAGTAGAGTTTGAAATGAAAGTTGAGCAACCACTCAAAGTCATAGATGATTTTAGGGGCTAAACTTATTGCATTGTAACTAGAGTTTTTTGAAATGAAAGTTGAGCAACCACTCAAAGTGGTATATAATTTTAGGGGCTAAACTCTCACAATGCTCTAATTTTCCATGGTTTTCCCCAAAAGAAGATTCACCATTTTCATTTTTTTCTAAAAACTATTTACCCAAATTCCATAGAGTAAAATTATATTACCTTGAAAATAGCCAAAAGTTTACATTTTACATTTTGCATATTAAGGACTAGTAATATTAGCCCATGTTTCTACATTTTAATATAAAATTTTCATCCTTAAAATTATCCCTACTCAAAGATGGTTTTCCCATTTGATTTTCTAGAGTAAATATCATGTCCATTGTGACTTGAATGGTTTTGATATTTCTATGTGTTTGTTAGAGAAATTTGTGAGTAAGTTAGCGGAATCTCTTCTCTATAGTTAAATTGTTGTTTAGAGGTAAATTAATGGTTTAATAGTGAATTCCCAACTATGGGCACCAACAACAAACACATACCCATTGTCCATTACACCTAGTGTGTTGAGATGAGGGGTTATCATAATCTAGTTGTTGCAATAATTTAGCTCATTTTCTATTTTTGTCACGAGCTTCCAGTAAACCCACATTTATTGAGTACTTGGACAACCTCTGCACACAAATATTAGTCTATTGAGGTTTTTCCCTCTTATGGATTGCCTATACATAGAATTCAAAATTCGAGTGAGGGTTTGGGTGTCACTACATGTCATACATTCTGTACGAATCCATTGGGTGTGCTATGTGTGGTGCAATTTGTGGTACTAACCTTCTCCCTTGATTGTGCATCAAGTGGTTGGCTAACTAAATTGTTGAAACAACTTCCTAACTTCCTTGTGTTCCATTAACCTATGTAGCACAATATTTTACCATCTAGTGCACCATCTGATAATACGTGGGATCAATTTGGCACTCACTGGGATTGAATTGCATGGAAATCAACCCACACACTTTTCTATTACAAATTTTGTCACTTGTTATACCTATAGCCTATGCATATAATAAAGGGGATGGAAAAATGCAAAGAGGACCAAAATGAATCAATATATGACATTTGTCTCATGTGATCTATTCTATTGGAAAAAAACCCATACTCATTTTATTTGAAAAAAGAAAAAAGCATTTCAATCCTTCATGGAATGTTTGAACATTCACATTGATATTAGAGAAATGTGACAATTTGAAGATCATTCTTGTTTTTAGATTTGCTAGAGTGGTTTATTTATTTGATAGTAAAGTGTTGCGTTAACAGTTACAACTATTGTAACGTACCCTGGTTTAACTATGGAACATTACATGTGGAAAATACACATAAACCATAAATTTCTTCTACTAATTAATTATTCTAGCTTACTAGCTACGAATTGAACACATATTCAACTAGATTAATGATACCCATAATTAAATGCATATATATAATTTTAAAAGAACATAATGTAGCCAGATAATCATTTACATCAGCATATAAAAATCATTTTCATGCATAGGGTAAAAGCACAATCATAAAATCATAAGAGAAACTCAAAAAATAAATAAACACTTATCTTTTAAAACGTCCATGCAACTAGTTGCTTGAGAAGGATATTCCAGCCAACCATAGACTTTTTGTTCAAAATATCAACAACAAGTCACCCCCGAGCTGGGGCTAGTAATCCACAAGAGAAGAGTGCCTCTCATAGTCCACTCACGGATCTAAATCCACAACCTACTGATATTCTCCTACATCTATGTTGAATTTCCTCCAACTATCTTCCTCTTGACCTGCCCAACCCAAGGAATGTATCGTTTCACTTATTTTAGTCCATCAGGCATCCCATTCGTTTAGCAGGGTCTCTCTAGCATAAGTAACCAAGAATATCTCTATTGGTAATTTAAGGGAACTCACATCCATGAAAAAATAAACAGAAAATAACTACAAATAGTTATTGTTTTAGTGAAACTCAACCAGGAGTTCACTCTTCAGGCCTAACAACCTGGCTCTTCAAACTTCATCTCTAGAATGATGCAAAAACACCCAACATGCTCTGGAATTCTCCCATCTTTCTTGTTCTAGCTCCAATTATCTTTTTCCTTGCTCTTTCCTTGTTGTTCATGCCAAAAACTCAATGCAAAATTGTCTATTCTCCCCAATACAAATTTCCTTTATTTTCCCAAGACAATTAACTGCTTACTCATAACTATGCCCAATGTTGATTGTACATCATCCCCATGCTTCCAATAACTATGGAAGTGACTTATACACCCCCCGACAGATATTTAATGATTGAACTCTCACACACTCAATGAGAAAATAGAAGTTATCTCCAATGATAATAAAATTCAGAAATTTGGGTTTGGATTAATACCCACAATTAATTACCTCCTTGAACCATTCTTATAATCTCTTAGAAATTTCCCTCTCTTTTTGATAAATCAACCCCCATATCTGTCCATATTCCCAACAACTGGTATCACATTCTATATATTAAAATAAAAAATACAATTCACATATTACATTGCTTGGCCATAGCCACAACCATATTTACATTATGCATTAATCAAAATGAAGATTATAGTGGGGATGCTACAACTATGGGTAGAGCCATATCACTTTTGTGAATGTGATAAAATTTCAACCGTTTAAGAATACAACCAGTTATAAACCATTCATTTGATTCACACAATAGTTCTTATTCTATGTACATCCAATTGATGCCCTCAACCATCAATTGTAATTATTGAAACATTGGTTTTAAGCTCTAGCGTACAACACTATCCTACACACCCTTTATAATGTGTCTTTGGTAGTGCACATTGAAGTACATGAAGATTATAAGAGTATGCATGGGTGTTTCTTAAAGTTCTCATGATTATTAGATGGTTAAGAAAAGAGAAAACACTAGAACCTCTAATATTTAATAATATTGGGAAATGTGTGTGTGTGTGTGTTTGTGTGTGTGTTTGTTTAATAATTGTGGGAGTGTTATATAAAATTATTGTATAAACAACATTTTTATCTATCCACGAGACTCATAAATGATATCACACAAAGACATGATGGTGTCTCATCTTTACTCATCTTGAAATAATTGTTTTGAGTTGAATACTAATTCAAAAGCAAGTCAATTTAAATTTGAGAAAACTATGAGTTATTGGCTAACAGATAACACAACAAAGTAACATCTCAATTTGGCAATGATAGAAGGGAAATTGTGCTTTTCCCAAGGATAATTTTAAGGATGAAAATTTATATTAAAATGTAGAAACATGGGATAATCATACTAGTCCTTAATATGAAAAATGTGAAATGTTTGGCGATAGTTTTCTAAAAATATTCAAATTTCTAAAGATTTTATGTAGTTTCTATAATATTTTGGCGATTTTTAAGGTAATATAATTTTATTCTATATAATTTCGGTGAATCGTTTTTAGAAAAATTGAAAAATTGAAAAATTGTTTTTTGGGAAAAACCATGGACAATTATCCCATTTGCGAAATTTAGCCCCTAAAATCATCTATGATTTTTCCCACTTCTAGAATTTTCCTTGGCATTTACATGCTCACAAACAAAACAGTCCTCACATGCTAGTTGAATAATAGTGCACAAAGAAGTTTCTTGTGTGTAGGTTACACCTAAGAACATCCCATTATTAAGATAAAGATATTTGTACAAGATACCAATATACAAAAATAGAGAACATATTTTAATTTCCACAAATGATGCATGTTGGTGAAGTTACTGGGGATACAAGTCCCTCATTTATGGATTATATGGTATCAAATAATTTGAATCCTTGATTGTGACATAGCGGATAGAACTTTGCAGACCTATCAGGGCTAAAGAAACAAGAGAGAGGTTGGAAGAATTGCAAGCCATCGATGCTCAACTTCATGAAGAGAACCGCAAGTGCTTGAAGGAACATATCAGGATGTTCAAATAGAGGATGAGAGATATGGAGAAGAATATTGAGAGTTCAAAAACATTTCTTCCATTTCTGAAGAAGAAATGTTTTGAATCTCAATACTCCCTGAGTGCAATTTTGGAAGATTGGGACAAGAGTAGAGTTCATCTTATACACTTGAGAGAGAAGGTCATCTAGTTAGAAAATCAGTATAAGCATATCTTTACTTAGATGATGACTCAACTACAAAAAGAGTTGGAAAAGTACGAGGAAGAATTGGTAAAGCTCTAATAAATTGTCTAAGAGCTCAAAGAAGCAAAGTCACCTTCCATTTCCACTATTGAATCCAACACCATGATGGAGAAAACTTTGGTAAGATCATCTTCTATAGACATTTCTCAAGGGAATCTTAGTGAATTTGAAAGTCATACTAGAGGCATTAGATCAAAATTGTTAAGGTTGGTGGGATATGATGCACAAGAGATAGGTAAGAGAAGACAATCCATCATGAAAGGTACCAGATCTATTATATTAACATAATAGAGAAATAATGCAGAGAAGAATACTGGGATAACAATGAAATACTCCAATATTGTAGAGTTAACAATAGAACAACAAATTATATGGAACCACAACACCAAAATTATACCTTTATTGATAGGAAACAATGTTCACTTGCCTCTTCAAGGGGGAAACCTTCAGCAAAGTAGAGCTCAATTACAATATTTTTGCAAGAAAAAACTTATCATACCCTCTACTCTTATTTATACTAAATCTATCTTTCCAAAATAACAATATAGAGGAAGATCCTTCTAGAAGCGAAATCTTCTATTAGGTCTTCTTACAATTGACTTATTCCTCCTTATTGCTAGGAATTATTAATATTGACCTTTATTACATGGAAATATATTATTCTACCCACTTGATGGGTTAGGTAGGTTAGGTCCCTAACATGCCCTGCCCCCCGCCCCTTAAAATCATCTGTGTCCTCAAGGCTTGAGATGAGGAAATTGCTACAGAACGTTAGTTAGCTTCGAGGTGGCATCGAGTGGAGTTGTATCTTTCCATTGAACTAACACTTCCTTGATGGTGTGCTGATGAAGAAGACATTCACGGTGGTCCAAAATGGTTTTTGGATGCAACCAGATGGATCCTTATTCATCCAACTCAGGAAGGATGGTTTGAGTTTTGCACTTAGGTCCAATCACCTTCTTTAAGAAAGAGACATGAAAAACAGGATGCACCTTAGAAGAACTAGGCAAAGCTAATTGATAGGCCACCTGTCCCATGCACTTGAGAACTGTATAAGGACCATAAAATCTAGGTACTAGTTTCTGACAATGTTCATCCTTTAGTGAAGTTCGTTTATAAGGTTGTAGATGAAGAAATACTTGGTCGCCTTCAACAAATTGACATTCTGAGCGACCTTGATTAGCTTGTTTCGTCATGTGATTCTGAGCCATAACCAAATTCCCTTTGAGGGTACGAAGAATAGCTTCTCGAACTGTAAGCGTTTGGTCAACCGTCTAAACCTTTGAGACACTTGGCATGTAGGAGAGAACGAAAGGTGGCTTTTGTCCATATACTGCTTCAAAATGAGTCATGTGAGTATTTGTATGGTAAGAGGTGTTGAACGACCATTAAGCTAATGGTAACCATTGAGCCCATTGATTTTTCCTTTCATAAGAAAAACACCTCAAAAAAGTCTCCAAACACTTGTTGACAACTTCGGTTTGACCATTATCTTGGGGATGATAGGTGGTGTTGATATGCAATTGGGTGACCTATAGCCTGAATATTTCTTTCCAAAAATTGCCAGTGAAAGTGGGGTCTCAATCAGAAACAATAGAATGAGGCATTCCATAAATATTGAAGACATGGTCCATGAAAATTTGAGCTACATTGGATGTAGTAAATGGATGTTGAAGAGAAAATAAATGATCATACTTGGAAAGATGATCAACTACCACCATGATGATTGACTTATTGCCTGATATTTAGGTAATCCCACAATGAAATCCATAGAGATGTCCATCCAAATAGTGGGTGGAATTGGAAGTGGTTTGAGTGTGCCAGGGGTTTTGATTGTTTCTCCCTTTTTACATTGACAAACATTACATTCGACCACATAAGTGTGAACGCCCTTTTTAATACCATCCTAGAAAAAAGAACGTTTAACATTGTCATAGGTTTTGGTAAGCCCTAAGTTCCAAGTTGCGGTAGTAACATGAAGCTCAGAAAGCACTGTGGATTTAAGTTCTGACTGTTTACTTAAATACAAACAAACTTTGTAGAGAAGCTCATGATTATGCCAAGAGTACCCTAGGGAAACTGGAGAATTGTCTTGCAACTCTTGGATCAGATGAGAAATTTTAGGATCTTGTAGCCATTCGTAGAGAACATATTGCAGCCAATATGGGACAGTGAAGGATAGGGACAAAATGGACCCTTCATCTTCATATTTTCGAGAAAGAGCGTCAACAACCACATTTTCTTTCCCTTTCTTGTAAATGATCTCATAATCATATCCAAAAATATTAGTTACCCATTTTTTTTGCTCTGGAGAGAAGTTTCTTTGCTCCAGAATATACTTGAGGATTTGATGATCTATCTTAATTTGGAAGTGTTTCCCCAAGAGATAAGGGTGCCAAGATCTACCGCATGTAGAATAGACAACATTTCCTTTTCATAGATTGACTGGCCCAAATGGTAGTCTGGAAATTGTTTGTTGGTAAAGGCCAAAGGTATGCCCTCTTGCATAAGGACTACTCCAATTCCTGTCCTAGGGGAATAACATTAAAGGACAAAGGTATTTGTGAAATTAGGAAGGGCCAAGATCAGAGTAGTGCACATAGCCTTCTTTAATGCTTGAAAGGCCTAATCAGCTGCGAGATTCCAAGTGAAATAATTTTTTTTAAGTAGAGCAGTGAGAGGTGCCACAATATTTCCATAATTTTTAACAAACTTCCAATAATATCCTATTAATCCGAGAAAACCACACGAATTTTGATAGTCTTGGGGCGAGGCCAATCCTGCATGCCTTCAATCTTCTTAGGATCCACCCAGACACAAGTCTTGCCAACAATATGACCCAAGTACTCAACTTATGAGGTGCCAAAGGAACATTTAGAGTGTTTAAGGAAAATTTGATGCTGAGAGAGTAGATGAAGAGATTGATCCACGTGGGAAAGATGGGATTACCAAGTTTTATTTTATACGAGAATATCATCAAAGAAAGTTAATACAAAATGACGGATAAAAGTACGGAAGACATGATTCATGAGGGTTTGGAAGGTGGAGGGGGGATTACATAGGCCAAAGGGCATGAATAAGAACTCATAGTGACCCTCATGCAGTACACACGCCAAAGGGCATGACCAAGGAATATTAATTATTTGATTTCAATTATTCCTATACTCTATGTGTACAGGCTATGTTAAATTTTTCGATATGAATTTGTTCCAGAGTTATCATCTTACTTTGTAAGAGAGTTGGTAGGAACTTGTCATCACTTGTTCAATTAATAATTTTATTTTCTAAGGAATATTAATTAGTTGGTTTCTATTATGCCTATAATCCATGTTAATAGGCTCTGTTAAAGTTTTCCATATGAATTTGTTCTAGTGTTGTCATCTTACTTTCTAAGAGAGTTGGTAGGAACTTGTCATCACTTGCAATTAATAGTTTTATGTCCTTAGGAATATTAATTATTTTGTTTCAATTATGCATATCCTCTATTTTCATAGGCTCTATTAACATTTTCCATATGAATTTGGTCCATTGTTTTGAGACTCGCCTAACACTTGCAAGATTCATCGATCTTGGCCAAGTCGTTCCCAAAGAAAGGAATCTCCAAAAATGTTCCTTCATGTCAAAATTTGGAAAACGATAACATCTCACCTAAAACTTGTTAATTTTTATATTATAAGACTTACAATATGAATTAGTGGATACATTATTGTTTTGTAGATTTTATGGAATGTAAATGTCATTTTTTTATTTGAATAATAAATTGGAAACTTAAAAGTATGTTTGCTAAATTTAGTTCAAGTATTGAATGTTTTTTTTCTTAGGAAGAATGTGTATTAGAGTTGTGGCATGGGCAATGTTATCGTATAATGTATACTTTCCCTACCCAAAATGAAAGTAGGCCTAGATTGACGTAACATAGAGGTAACCATATCACTGTCACCCCAATAGGGTGCCTCTTTCTCTTTAGGAGGAGGAAAACCTCACTCCAAGGGAGACGTCCCAAGACCTAGTTGGTTGATGAAGGAGGATAAGACAACGTAATACCACCCCTCTCTCTAGGTCATTCAAATGAATGAAGTCATTTGGAATGGTTAATTCAAGGGGGTTAAGGGAAATAAGGTGAATGATTCCTTCCCTTTACCAAAGAAACAACAAATGTTAAAAAATGATATCAATGCTTTCATTAAGTGACTTCAATATAAAATTCTACTACCAAGCAAGTTTATCTATGAAAGATAGATGTGTAGCAACATTAATAAATCCAGAAATGGTAACTTATAAGGACAATGTAATAAAATATAAAGACCTTGCAATGATGGTACTTTTTCCACTTACAATTTCTAGATTAATATAATCCAAGTAATGACTTTAGAAGGGTTGTCAAAGTGCTCATAACAAAAACAAATCAACAATTATGACAGTAGTAAACAACTTTAGAAAAGTACCTTGCTAAGGAAATTTAGTGGACACTTTTAACATTTATTGGTTGTGGCTTTCCTAGTCCAAATTCTGGGTGGCTTATCAGTCATAAAATGAATCTAAAAGGATGTCAAAAGTGATAGTAAAAAAAACAAAACAAGAGTGATGTCAGTTGTAAGAAACCTTCATAAATGCACTTTGTGTAGAGCAATTTCAGCACACTTTAACTCCAATTGATAATACTTTGCTTCATGCAATTTGTTGGGTTGGTTTAGTTAACTTATAAGATAAATGGGATGATATATAGTGGTTGTAGAAGTGTTATCAACAATATAAATTTATTACCTTAAAACTAGATTAGTAAGTTAGTTTAATTTGGTAGAGATAACAAGTGAATTTTAATTTAGTCTTGTCAAGGAATAGGCGAAGAGGACTAGTGCCTTTAAGGGTAATGGAGTCAAGGTGGACGACTTCTTCTAAGGCTGAAAATAAATTGATGATGATGCACAAAAGTCTAAGAGGGGAAAATCATAGGAGAAGTAGTAACTAAAGGCCCCCTATGCATTGACCTCAAGACACAAGATGCTAGGGTGTAGGCAATTCTAGGCCCTAGCGCCTTGCTCTGGTTAGGCTTCTTATGGAGTAAAATTTATGAAACAATATCTAAGTCAAAATTCTTAGAGTTCTAGCAATTTAGGGCTCTAGGGTTTCACTAGTTACTAGCTCAATTCAATGAAAGGCTTAGCAAATAAAAAGTAAGAAAGTAGCAATTTAAGTTTCTTACTTCAAGCATTAAGTACACCATGCAATTTCATAATATTGCATACAAAAAAACCATACAAAAAACCATTCTATAGATGAAAAAATGCATATTTTACTTACTTGCACCAAGAATAATCATCAGAATACCATGCAAGATCACCAAAAAACCTCCAAGACTGATCTAAGCTGCAAAACTTATCCTTAAACAAGAATGGCGCCTCCGAATTTGAGCCAATAGCCCTCACGAGGGAGAAAATTTCAGACCTCTTGTCTTAGATGACAAGATCCGATGTGAGAATGAGAGTACTTTATGCTTATTTATACAAAATTTAGACGTTTTAGGTCAAAAACAAGTCCAACCTGGCCAAAATTCAATAAAAAATCAATTTTGACATAATTAAATTAAACTTTCATCTAAATACACCTCCAAGGGTGACATCATGCCCTTCTATGGTGACGTTGAGACCCATAAGTTAAATATTGAACTATAAAAGTGGGGTTCTTGACCTCTAGAGGCCCCAATGATGCCCACATGTGACACCGGGCTCATAAATGCCTCCAAAATGAAACACTAGCTCTGGATGACATCTAGGGCTAGGATGGTGATGTCCAAGGCCCTCAAGGCCTAACTTCCATGTGGGAAGAGCAAGGTATCCCTTGGTATAGGTCTACTAGGGTGCCTCTAAAGGAAACGTCCTAATTTGTCCCATTACAGTTCTTTAATCTCTTCTTACCCTTGGTTGGGGTTTCAGCATCCATCTATGGGATTTAAGTCTGATGAAGGTCTGAGCTAATCATTCCATCATGTGTACCTTTCCACTGGGAAAGGTCCTGCAACAACAACAAGTACGCC
Source organism: Picea engelmannii (assembly GCA_009831015.1). Classification (NCBI taxonomy): domain Eukaryota; kingdom Viridiplantae; phylum Streptophyta; class Pinopsida; order Pinales; family Pinaceae; genus Picea; species Picea engelmannii. The sequence goes on along the minus strand of ML784574.1, from coordinate 806,999 downwards.
GTCTAGGGGCTCATAAGTCACATGGATCATATCATGTAAATCACATCGAATAATTCAATTACCCAAACATGTGCATCAAACCCATCTTACCCACAAAAATTCTCAAAGACGTTATGCAATTTGACAAGTTATGTTTGGGGAAGGTCTCAGGGTGTCCTATTGGGTTAACCTCTCTTAAGTTTGGGGTGTTTCATAGGTGGGATCTAGTCCAAATCATGTAAGTGTATGAGGTGGCATGGGGTAAGTATTTGGGTATGGGGTACATGTAATAATAGGGAAATTTAAAGTCTTAGTTGTGGGTGCCTTTGTGGAGGGAGAGATGCACCTTGTCATAAATGCAATTGTTTCCTAGAACATTCATTTCCTTTCACTCTGGGTTTTATTTCTTTTTATCTTTTTCTCTTGTGATTCAAGGGAATACTTAAGGGACATTATCCTGGCTTGATGACCAGAGGTGACAACATTATCCACAAACATTTCATGGAAATGAGAAGGTTGGTTGGTGATGATACCCCCTTTCTCTTGGCCATGCCACCAAGAGCCACTACCCTGACATGGTGACCACATAGGTGGTAGTGTCATACTGCTACATTCTCATGGTCATAATAGGTTGGCTCTTGATGAGTCCTCCTATCCATCAACTAGTACCTTGATTGTTTATGTATCTTATGGGTCCCCTTTTCTTACTGAGAATATTTTCACTTATTTCTCGTGGATTCTTGGGAGAAGCATCTCAAAGGTTTCAACATTGGATTTTAACTCATGCAAGCTACTTTTACCCTCTGAGGCATTAGCCCCTTCTTCCCACGAGGTAAGGTACAACCATACCTAGTGTATCCAATCCCAATGCCCAAAAAAGGATAGGGGAGATCAAAGGAATACATATGGAAAGTGGTAATTATGGAGGGAACAAACGATGAATTTTTACAGATCCACCCAATGGAAACCCATCCTAAAGGGAAATCAACTTACTAGGGAACCATGTCACCCTTCGAGGTATGAACAAAGAAAAAAGCATAATTTCCAAGAAAATGTCATGAAATGAAGAAGGACTCAATATAACATATTGAAGTGCTTCAAAAATTGGAGTGATACAAACCATGATACCTGGAATCATTACCTCATGAAGAAACAATCTCTACTACTTCAGGACTAGGCTAGTAGGATGGACACTGCTACTAGTGAAATATGGACTGCACTGAAGAAAAGAGGGGCCTTATGGGGCTATGGTCAAGTCGTCTAGCTCTCGGTACTCCATGTCTAGGACCTATGGGCCTCTAGATGTAATCTCCTTAGTTATCCCTAGTCTGGGGGATAACATCTCACTTGAAGTGAGGGACAAGTGCTCATCGTAGAGTGCACGAGAATATCAATATCTCTAGTATGATGTGTGCCTACTAAATCTCAACAAAAGACATCAGTAATCCTTAGGGTGGTGATATCACCTCTCATCCATATATGATAAAATAAACAAATAAGAGCATCTCTAGTCTAACATATGATTATGAGCATGCATACATACATACACACACACACACACACACACACACACACACATATATATATAATGAAACAAGCCAATATAAAACATGCAACTACAACTATACTAACATTATATGCAATGTTATGTACAATGGATGCAAATGCCTACCTATCCTAAATTACCTATACTTACCTATGAAATGCTAAGTATAAGAATACAACTAGTACAACCATGCTAGCAATGTATCATAACACCTTCCTATGTGCTTCATCATAAACCAAAACAATGAAAAGTTAAGCATAAAATAAACATGATTTAGAGTATGCATTATATCATAGGAAATCGTAAAGTCTAGCTCATGGAGGCGAGAGGGAGGGATAAAATCATGCCAAGTCACCCTTCCAGAAAAGTGATCAATCCATCTTAGAAAAAGATCATGAGAAGTTAAGGACTCAAAGGGCTGGCTCAAAGAGTATGAGGGTTGACTACCTTGGACGTCATCACTCCCTGAGGTCTGAGAAGGGATTAACAAGAACTTATAGGGAAATTGACAACTTCTCAGGGGCAAGCTGAAAGATTGAGATAATAATCTTCTTAAGGAATTCAACCTCCCCTTGAATTCTAACAGAAAGTTTTTCCCTAAAGACAAATTGAAACAAGTGACATGTTCCACAACTACATCCTTAGTGACATAACGAGGTAAAGCGATTGGATGGAATTGGACAACCTTGGCACAAGTATCCTGCTTCAGACAAGCAACATCCTCTTTATCAAAATTTTAGCACAACGACAGTTGATAATCTTCTTCATAGAATAAATCCAAGTGATCAATGGAATACTCATCAAAATACTCAAGATATGACCACAAATCATCAAGATAACATTGCACCGGATCATCCTTGCGTTCTTGGAAAACTTTCATAATTATATCATCATCTTGTTACCAAACGTCAAAATTATTAGGAACACCATATGATTGTTGGTAAGGAAACATTCAAATATATCCTTCAATATCATAAATGGGATCCTCATCAGAATGAATTAGATCCCATTTACGTCTTCCAACATGTATGAACTCATCAATATTATCAACCATGTCATTATGTTTATCATAACATGAAGGATTTAATGCATCCAAGGTCTCCTCTAATACTTCTTCATTTTCCAAATCATAAAATAAAGCATCATGAAAATATTGGAAAGGGAAATAACTTATCATTCTCACTTATTTATATGAAGGAACGTCAAAGTCTTGGATGACTTCATCAAATGGAAGAGAATCCAGTACATCATCCCTAATACTCATCTCTTTAATTATGTTTCCACCTTCATCAAAAAATGAAGGACCTAGATCTTCCAAGGGTTCCTTTACTTCTTCACCTTCTGAATCATAGAAAAAAGGTTCATCAAAAACTTGGAAAGGAAAATGATTCAGCTCATTCTCTTCATCTTGTGCAGGAGAGATAGGATCTTGGATATCTTCATCGGACAGAGGAGTAGAGACTCCATCCCCATAACTCACTTATTTAGTCAAGTATTTACTACATTCTATTAAATCATGGAAAAATATTTCTCCTCTTCAAGGGGTTGAAAAACTTCTTCATAAATCTCTCCTTCTACATCAGAGGGTTCTTGTTATTGAGTATGGTACACATCCCTGAGATCTTCCACAATCGCAATGGTGAATCCTTCATCCTCTAGGGCTATTGCGAGATTTCGAAGGGCATGTTCATATGTCTGGCATTATTGTTTCACAAAGTTAATAAACCTACTGATGAGTTATACGAAAGATGATATACCCTTATCTTTGCAACAACCCTTAATCCAATCTTGCAAAAAAGACGACAGGGAAAATATGAACAATTTTACCAGAACATCCTCCCCTTCAAATTCTATATCAGTTATATACTTCAACAATTGTACAATGTGATTAATTGGGAGGCCACCAATCTTGGAGAGTTGTTTAACCATTTTATATCAAGATAATGTGGGTATCCTTGAAAATTTTCAAAATCAATAGTCACATACACTTGTTCCCAGGGCGCCATGATCACATATCTTGGAAATATCACAAAGTTGAGAGTAAGGTGGCACCTAGGAGAAGGTCAGTGGAGTCACGAGATATCCTCTTAATGGTTATCAAAGGGAGTGAGGGAATCACCCTCAGTGGAGTCCTCAGGTAATCTTTGCATGATGAAGTATTTGAGGGAAAGGTTTACCGAAAAAGTGTCATTGAGGAATATTGACTCAATGTTCCCTCGCAACGACACCAAAATTGTTATCGCACAATCTATACTTTCCAAAGAAAAAAGGAAAGTAGGCCTAGATTGATGTAAGAAAAAGGTGACCCTATCACTATCACCCCAATAGGATACCTATTTCTCTTTAGGAGGAGGACAACCTCACTCCAAGGGAGATGTCCTAGGACCTAGTTGGTTGATGAAGGAGGATAAGACAACGTAATACCACCCCTCTCTCTAGGTCACTCAAATGAATGAACTCACTCTGAATGGTTAAGTCAAGGGGGTTAAGGTAAATAAGGTTAATGATACCTTCCCTTTAACAAAGAAACAACAAAGTTTAACCGATGATATAAATTCTTTCATCCCATGACTTCAATATAAAATTATGTTACCAAGAATGTTTATGCATAAAAGATAGATGTCTCGCAATGGTAATAAATCCAGAAATTGTAACTTATAACGACAATGCGATAAAATATAAAGGCCTTGAAATGATAGTATTTTTTCCACTTACAATTTCTAGATTAATATAATCTAAGTAATTACTTTAGAAGGGTTGTCAAATTACCCATAACAACAACAAATTATCAATTATGACAGTAGTATACAACTTCAAAAAAGTACCTTGCTAAGGCAATTTAGTGGACACTTTTAGCATTTATTGATTGTGGCTTTCCTAGTACAAATTTTGGGTGGTTTATCAATCATAAAATGATTCTAAGAGGATGTAAAAAGTGACTGTAACAACTGCAAAACAAGAGTGATGACAACTGCAAGAAACCTTCAAAAATGCACTTTGTGAAGAGCAATTTATGCACACTTTAACTCCAACTGATAATACTTTGCTTCATGCAATTTTATGGGTTAGTTTAGTTAAGTTATAATCTAAATTGGATTCTATATAGTGGTTGCAGCAGTGTTAGAAACAACAACAAGTTAGTACCTTAAAACTAGGTTACTAGGTTAGGTTAAGTTGGTAGAGATAACAAGTGAAGTTGACTGTAATTTTGTCAAGGAATAGAAGAAGATGACTAGTGCCTTCAAGGGTAATGGAATAAAGGTAGACAACTTCTTCTAAGGATGAAAATCAATTGATGATGATGCACAAAAGTCTATGAGGGAAGATGCATGGGAGAAGTAGTAACTTAATTCCCCCTATGCATTGACCTCAAGAGATAAGATGCTAGGGTGTAGGAAATTCTAGAACCTAGTGCCTTGCTCTCCTTAGGATTCTTATGGAGTAAAACTTATGAAACAATAACTAAGTCAAAATCCTTAGAGGGATAGCAATTAGATCTCTAGGGTTTCACTACTTACTAGATCAATTCAATGAACGGCTTGGAAAATAAAAGTAAGAAAGTAGAAATTTAAGTTTCACACTTCAAGAATTAAGTACACCATGCAATTTCATAATCTTGTCTAAGAAAATAAAATCATACAACAAACCATTGAATATATGACAAAATGCATATTTTACTTACTTGCACCAAGAATACTTATGAAAATACCATGTAAGATCAACATAAAACCTCCAAGATTGATCCAAGTTGAAAAAAATATCCTTGAACAAGAATGGGGCCTCAAAATTTCAGCCAATAACCCTCACTAGGGTGAATAGTTTAGACCTCTTGTCTTATATGACAAGTTTTTATGTGAAAAAGAGAGTACTTTATACTTATTTATACAAACGTTTGACTTTTTTGGTCAAAAACAAGGCCGACGTGGCCAAAATTCAACAAAAACTCAATTTTGACATAATTAAATAAATTTTCATCTAAACACACCTCCAAGGGTTATGTCATGCCCTTCTATGGTGACGTTGAGGTCCATAAGTGAAATATTGAGCTAGAAAAGTGGGGCGCCTGGACTGCAAAGGCCCCAAATGATGCCCACACATGCCACCAAGATCATAAATGCATCCAAAATGAAACCCTAGCCCTGGATGAGGTCTGGGGATATGATGGTGACGTCCATGTCCCTAAAGGGATAATGTCCATGTGGGAAGAGAAAATTCCCCTTGGGTCTAGGTCTGCCAGGGTGCCTCCAAAGGCAATGTCCTTCTTTCTCCCAGTACAAGTCTTCAATCTCTTCTTACCCTTGGCTGGGGTTTCAACATCCATATGTGGGCTTTAAGCCCCATGAAGATCTGAGCTTATCATTCCTTCATGTGTACATTACCATCGGGCAAGGTCCCATAGCAACAAAAAGTACAACCTCTAGGGGTTCATAAGTCATAGGGATCATAGCATGTAAATCATATCTAATAATTAAATTACCCAAACATGTGCATCAAATCCTATTACCTAGAAAAATTCTCAAATACGTGATGCAATTTGAAAAGTTAGGCTTGGGGAAGGTCTGAGGGTGTCCTATTGGGATAACCTCTCTTAAGTTTGGCGTGTTTCCCGGGTGGGATCTAGTCCAATTCATGTAAGTGTATGAGGTGGCATGGGGTAATTATTTAGGCATGGGGTAATTATTTAGGCATGGGGTGCATGTAATAATAGGGAAATGTAAAGTCTTCCTGTGGGTGCCTTTGTGGAGGGTGAGTTGTACCTTGTCATAAATGAAATTGTTTCCTAGCCCATTCATTGCCTTTTACTCGTTATTTTATTTCTTTTGATCTTTTTCTCTTATGCTTCAAGGGAATAGTTGAGGGACATTGTCGTGGCTTGATGACCGAAGGTGACAACATTATACACAAACATTTCAAGGAAATGAGAATGTTGGCCCGTGATGCGACCCCCTTTCTCTTGGCCATGCCACCAAGAGCCACTACCCTGGTTTGGTGACCAGATAGGTGGTAGTGTCATACTGCTACATCCCCATGGGCATAATAGGTTGGCTCGTGATGATGCCTCCTATCCATCAATTAGTAAATTGAGTGTTTATGTATATTATGGGTCCTCTTTTCCTACTGAGAATATTTTCACTTCTTTCTCGAGGATCCCTGGGAAAAGCATATCAAAGGTTTCAACATTGGATTTTAACTCTTTCCAACTACTTTTACCCTTTGGGCCTTTATCCCCTTCTTCCCATGAGGTAAGGTACAACCCTTCCTAGTGTATCCAATCCCAATGCCCAAATAAAGATAGGGAAGATGAGAGGAATAGAGATGGAAAGTGGTAAGTATAGAGGGAACAAACGATGAATTTCCCCAGATCCACCCAATGGCAACCCATCCTAAAGGGAAATCAACTTACTAGGGAACCATGTAACCCTTCTAGGTATGAACAAGGAAAATAGCATAATTTCCAAGAAAACATCATGAAATGAACAAGGATTCAATACAACATATTCAAGTTCTTCAAAAATTGGAGTGATACGTACCATGATACCTAGACTCATTACCTCATGAAGCAAGAATCGCTACTACTTTAAGACCAGACTGGTAGGATGGACATTTTTGTTGGTGATACATGGATTGCACTAAAGAAAAGAGGGGCCCTCTGTGACCATGCTCAAGTCCTCTGGATCTCTGTACTCCATGTCTAGGACCTGTGGGCCTCAAGACGTAATCTCCTTAGCTATCCCTAGGCTAGGGGATAACATGGCCAAGGATGTATCTCTTACGATAATTAAATGATACTCATATGGTTAAGAATCGTATTGTGTGGTCTTATTTGTATAGTTTGGTTTTATAGGAACTGCATAAGAACTTGAGGCTAAGTTTTGTTCTAAGGAGGGAAATATGTAACATCCCTCCTTTCCTAAGTCTCCTTTGAGAAAGAATTAAAATGTCAATATGAAGTTTGAATAAAGAGTTTAGTGATCCTGTTTCTGAATATGTTGTATGTATATGACTTGTGGAATGTACTTAATTAAAAGGATTCATTTGATAGTATTAATTATTGTGTAGATTAGCATATACGTTATTATTGATATATGCTCAAACATGAAATGAATACTTATTATCTAAACAAGTGTAAGTTGTGTTAGGTGGACATGATCTTTAGGACTTTTAGGTGGAAGTTGATTTAAGGAAGAGCAAGGCCATGGAAGCCAAATTAAATGCAATGAAAGATTAATGTAACCATTCAAATTTCATTGATATTATATTGCTTACATTCTATATCTATATGAATGTGTTGTGACATGACTTAAGTGGTGAAAAACATTGATTATCTCAGGAGGAAAAGGTGGATATGGTTTTTGGGAAAAATCCACTTTCGAATTCAAACACTAATATCTATGGATGGTAACTCGTAATATTATAAAATTAATAATTATGATGTGGTAATAATATATAATTAATTATTATCATGCATATATGATATCAAACTATTATTGCATGTGCACGATACATGGAAATCCTTGCCAACTTGACAATAGATAAGTGTAGGCCATAATCAGTAAATCCTTAATGGAGACGTGCATTCTCAAATGAGGCACAAAGTCTCAATAGAGGGGTGGAGTCTCTAATTGAAAAATATGTGGTCTTATGATTGGGGGGTGGGAATAGTAATTTGTGATGATCTTACTCCATGGAACCTTACAGCCAGATGCCAAGTTAAACTAAGTTAAAATTGAAAGACCCCATGGTTAAATTAAGACATAAAGTAATTAACCACTTTTAAGGGGCTATTAAAAGTATTATCATTTTATCTAAAATGAGGATTATTATTTAATAAAAAAAATTGAATAAAAAAATGGGGGAATGACACATGGGAGAGGGTGATGAAAAATAGGGAAACAAATAAAAAAATATGAAAAATTGTTAATTGTGCATTGGGGGGTGGCTAGCTTCACTGAGTTTATAAATATATGTACTTATCTGAATAATAACTATGATGTGGAAGGAAGAACTAGCTTTAGGAGTCTATATTCTTACCAATGGATGGTAAAGAGATCCATACCAAGTACATTAAGTAACCAAAGATGGTTATGGACTCACATAGCTCAAGGGGAAGAAGTTGTCCCTAAGTATGGTTGGTATGGCTGAGGAAACACGTTAGCACCATGAAAGTTGGCAATGACAAGTAAATTTGGAGATGATGGACGAAACATTGCTAAAATACAGAATACAACTCACGAGTCAAATATAATCTTATTTGTTTTGAGAGTGTATTTTATATTCTAATTTGGTTTTGTACATGAGTGGTTACATATAAATTTATGATGACACTAACTTTTTGAGTGATATAAGAACTCTATTTATTTAGGATATATTTCTTCTAACAAAGAAAGAGAATGGATCCTGAAATATTATGGAAAGTCCAATAAAAAATGTCTTAATTCTCAAGTTAAAAAAGAAATAACTTTCAAAATTGTTAAATATAAACTTTAAATTACTTGCGTTAAAAAATTCATGGTTGGTTCATAGGTTGTGGTTGAAATGCAATGGTTTATTGGAAATTAGGTATTTTCGTAGGATTCTAGTCAAAAGATGAACATTGCAATGGAGAGATTTTGGTTTATGAGTCTCACAATGTGATATGGAATTTGTTAGATTTTGGTATTGAATTTGACTATTGTTGGTTTCCTTTGACTTTGAAAACTAGACTACACATAGTGTGACTTGATTCTATAAATCCCTCTCAAGTTAGTACGATCCATTGTTTTGATTCCATAGACTGAGATACAAAGAAAAAAAACAATAACAATGCCTTCTCTGATTCTCAATCATGTGGACACTCATATCATTATGATTCTTGCAAATCCATTTGTAAACATGGTTTGGTATCTTCACCACCATGTCCACAACAATTTCCACCATCACCAACATATTACCACAACCATTTCCACCATGACCAAGATATTGCAATGGATTACCTTGTCCATTCAACATCTCTTAATGTTCTCTACCACCCCACGTAAAACCAAATTTCGGTACTAGGCCACTTCAATGTCGGACATCCTCTACCGAAGAACCCCATTGGAAATTATCAATGTTCTAGTTATCCTCCTCTACCGAAGAACCCCGTTTGAAATTACGAGTGTACTAGTTATCCTTAGGCTAGACTATATAATTTAACTCAATATACTATGTAGTAGACTCTTATTAGGGTTGCTTTGTTAGAATGTGGGCTTTCTCTAATGTGACATGGAGTATTGTCATGAATCAAAATTTTCAAATCCTTTATTTTGAATTATTCACGTTCGTACGAACTTGTTCTTAGCGCGTGAATTTAACGTAAGGCCGTGTAGAATGTTCTTATTAAGTGGTTTTATAGATTTTTGAATAGACTATATAATTTAACTCAATATACTATGTAGTAGACTCTTATTAGGGTTGCTTTGTTAGAATGTGGGCTTTCTCTAATGTGACATGGAGTATTGTCATGAATCAAAATTTTCAAATCCTTTATTTTGAATTATTCACGTTCGTACGAACTTGTTCTTAGCGCCGTGACTTTAACGTAAGGCCGTGTAGAATGTTCTTATTAAGTGGTTTTATAGATTTTTGAATAATTTTCATTCATATTTAACTAGTGCAATTTAACTCAATATAAAATTAATTTTAATTATTAAATATTAAAATATTTTTTTGAATATTATAAATAATACACTTATTATTGACAAACTTCTTAAAAATTTAACTCAATATAAAATTAAGTTTACAGCAGAGTGATTGATGGTTCATCACATATGGATTTTTCTCATATAAACATCACTATATATTTAATGATGGTGAATCAGTTACACTTTTATTTGGTTTGTCATAATAAAATGATATCTTTCACAATTAATATAGATTTATATAAGTAAGTAATAAGTAATGCATTTTTATTTACAATTTTTTTAAAATAAAATCATTGTTAAAAAAATTATATCAACTTTTATAAAATATTGTGTTATCATAGTGTTAACCATAAATGTGAAAGAGATTCTTTAGCTTTTGATTTACAAATAAAGTTATTTGATTGTTCATCAGATATCGGATTTCTATTTAGTCTCATATAACATCCACTTATATTTAATTATTGTGCCTTTCGTTCATAATGATCATTATTGGTTATATTTTCCTTGTAGGTTAAAATGGATGTTTAATAAATTTAAAATTAAAATGAAGTTATCAAAATAAATAATCCATTTGTATTTACAAAGTCGAGAATACAATTTATAAATTTGAGAGACATATTTTAACTTTTCATTTACAGAAGAGTGATTCAACTTTTTATTCACATAAGAGTGATTGATTGTTCATCAGATATGGGATTTCTATTTAGCTTTTCATATTTAATGATAGTGCTTCTTACTCAGAATTATTGGTTACATCTTCACTATTGTTTATAGTAATAAGAATATGATATTTTTTTAATTAAAATAAATACTTAATAAATTTAAAATTAAAATAAATTTGTTTAAATAAATAATAGACTTTTGTAAACAAACTTCCCAATCACTATAAAGGGATTAGGTAAACCTCATACACCAATGCTATGATTAATTTGAAAGAAATTCTTCACCTTCTCATTCACAGAAGTGATTGAAGGCTTATTAGATATGGGATTTCTACTCAGCCTCATATAACAACCATTCATATATAGAGATGGTGCCTCTTGTTCATAACTATTGATTACTATCTTCTTGTTCATAACTATTGATTACTATCTTCTTTGTATGTCATAACATAACAAGAACTATATTTTCTTCAATTAAAATTAAAATAAGATGAATAAAATAAAATTAAAATAAGATGAATACAATTTTGTTCACAAACTTCGTAATCGCTGTCAAGAGATTATGTCAACATGGCGTTCCAATGTTATGTTTTCAACAATAAATTTGAGAGAGATTCTTCAACTTCTCATTCACAACAAAGCGAGATTATGTCAACATGGCGATCCAATGTTATGTTTTCAACAATAAATTTGAGAGAGATTCTTCATCTTCTCATTCACAGCAAAGTGAGATTATGTCAACATGGCGATCCAATGTTACAACAATAAATTTGAGAGAGATTCTTCAACTACTCAATCACAGCAAAGTGAGATTATGTCAACATAGCGATCCAATGTTATGTTTTCAACCATAAATTTGAGAGAGATTCTTCAACTTCTCATTCACAGCAAAGTGAGATTATGTCAACATGGCGATCCAATGTTATGTTTTCAACAATAAATTTGAGAGAGATTCTTCAACTTCTCATTCACAGCAAAGTGAGATTATGTCAACATGGCGATCCAATGTTATGTTTTCAACAATAAATTGGAGAGAGATTCTTCAACTTATTCTTCAACTTCTCATTCACAGCAAAGTGAGATTATGTCAACATGGCGATCCAATGTTATATTTTCAACAATAAATTTGAGAGAGATTCTTCAACTTCTCATTCACAGCAAAGTGAGATTATGTCAACATGGCGATCCAATGTTATGTTTTCAACAATAAATTTGAGAGAGATTCTTCAACTTCTCATTCACAGCAAAGTTTGATTATGTCAACATGGGGATCCAATGTTATGTTTTCAACAATAAATTTGAGAGAGATTCTTCAACTTCTCATTCACAGCAAAGTGAGATTATGTCAACATGGTGATCCAATGTTATGTTTTCAACAATAAATTTGAGAGAGATTCTTCAACTTCTCATTCACAGCAAAGTGATTGATTGTGTATGGGATTTCTACTCAGCCTCGTATACCAACCACTCATTTTTAGTGATGGTGCCTCTTGTTCATAACTATTGCTTACACTTTCCTTGTTCATAACTATTGGTTACACTTTCATTAATCTCCCAGACGTTAACTTTCGCCATTATTCCACTTTGGCGGGCTTGCGCGCCCCACTGTGACCGAGCAGCCTTTGTCTTATTTCCTCGGCAACATGCAACATCAGTGGGTAGTTGCTTCCTCGGCAAAATCAGTAGGTAGGTGCTGAATGTCGTCTTGAATGCTGTAGAGATGTGCTCCGCACGATCCTTCGCGAGTGCTATTGACCACGTGTACCAAAAGATTAACCACTATGTTTGTTTTGTGGTCTAACTTGGGAGTAATTTTTTCTAGGTTTTTTTTGTGGTTTTATTTTAAATTCCAGTCAATCTATAATTTTGATTGATTTTTTGAGTATTTAGGTTGATTTAAAATGGGTCAAAACCGAATTACCTTTATTCGTTTCTGCAGGTGTTTTAGCGGGTTCATTTTAAATTCCAATCAATCTAAAATCTTGATTGATTTTCTCAGTATCTGGATTAGTTTAAAATGAGTCAAAACCTCTAGAACAAGGTTTTGAAATATATGAAACGTTGATCCATACAAAACTCAAACTATCCCTGAAAATCTGACCAAATTCAAATCGTTTTTTTACTTGAAAAACGAATCTGATTGCTCCCAAATTAACTACTCCGTTTTACACAGATTCAACATGGGATATACGTCAGTCGCTGCGTTTTGGTAATTCGCGTTGTAATTAGCGTATTGAGAATCTGGCTTTTGGGATTCAACGACCTTTCATGCAGTTATATAGCAGTACACCCAATTTAAAACTAAATTTATTGTCTCTACCGGTTTGATAAAGTGAAGTGTGCAATCTTCTTCCAATCTTGCTTCTACGCGTCGTAAGAATGCAAGTTTCTCTGATATTTATTTTTATTTTTATTTTCTTCTCCTTGACCATTGTACATGACCCTGAGTTCTTTTAGTGATGAGATATTGGAAAAAGTTACAGGCAATGAGGCGTTCTCTTTTATAGATCACCCTTGGAGCTCATCAAATCTAAATAATAAATGAGGATATCTAAATAATAAATGAGGATAAATAATAAATGAGGATAAGCAGAAAAACTTGTTTACTATGTAATGATTAATTAATTATTAGTTTTGCTTGAATTTATGAAAATAATTTAATAGGAAAATGAATCAATAGGAAAAAAAATACACACCTTCTACATAATTGAACATAAGATGTATCTTGAGAAATGCAATATGGGATAAAATATAGCTAGAAGGTGAGGCCTATGTCCTACTCTCTTTTCTTGAGTTATGGAAAGAAAGTACAAAAAAAGAGGCACTCACTATGGAGTTATCTTTATGGCTGAAGCAAAATCTCTCATCTTATGTTATGCTCTCAAAATACCTCTCCTAAATACTATGCTCAACTATGGAACAAATACAATCCTAAAGAATGGAACCCTTTGTCTTCCTTGTTATATAACATTTTGTCGCAAGAAGTGATACTGCGTATTCTTTCACATGTAAAACATAGAACTTTGGAAGAAAACAGAGAGAAAGTCTTCCTAGGAAGGATCAACTCTAAAAAATCCATAAATTACAAAGTTGTCGCTTGTTGCTTTCTAGCAAGGTGCGGCAACGTCACTTGTCACATGCTCCATCACTAGAAGGTGCGGCAATGTCACCTTTTGCTTAGGTTTAAGGGTGCGACAACCTTTGTACTTGAAAAAAAGAAGAAATTCTTGAAGCTTCTAGAAGAGAAACTTCGATGATGAGTTGTTTGTTGATCGGTTTGGATCTCACCCACCTCTCCCGATTTAGTGAGATCCTAACCTCACATCTAACCTCCTCATGGATTCCTCTCCAATCTATAAATGGAGGCATCTTCTAAAGGGAAACACTAATAAGTAATAATTGATGAGTAATAAAATAATGGTGAATTGAGAATAGCTCCTCGTTTGTAACTGAGAGTTGGTGAACTTCATTTTCGTCTTAAGAGATTTTGGGATAAACTTATCAATAGATGGTGATGGAATTAATGGAGGCCACTAGGGTGCTAGATCATTGAACTGTTGCAAGGAGTTTATCAACACCAAGAATTGGTGTTAAACTACTTCTTGATTTATTAATACAATTATACATTTCCCTTTCCTAATAAAGGTTGTAAATGATTTTTTATTTGTATTTCTCCTTGGCTATTTACATAGATTCATTGAAACATATGTATGTTTGTTACTGTCACTTGTTCTTTTTTATCCTTTTGCAGGTGTTTGTTTCTAAAAAGCATTGGATTAAGATTGGAGATACAATCAAGGAGGAAAAACATCAGTTAAAAATGTATGAGTTTCTATCCTTTCATATTTCATCTGAATCTAAGGAAAGGAGTGTGTTATTTCTTTTTTTGTTCTAGTTTAGGGTTCTTGAACTAGGGGGATTTGTTTGTGTCCACATTTATGAATTTATCCACAACAAAAGTGGCAACCATACTAGGGACCGATCTTCTAGATTTGTTATCCTAGTTTTCTTGTTGTGTCCCGTTTGAGTCTTTCTAAGTCATCACTTGGCCTTGTTTGATGAGTCGATCTAAAATTCCACTAAAAAGTCTCAACAATTTTATTTTTTTTATGAGTTTTAATTGTTTTTCGTGTCCTTGTGGTACAGAGAGACATTGTTGGACTGTAATATTCTGTCAAAGAAACCTGTGACAAACTCTGGGAAAATTACCTTTTGATTGTTCTTTCTTTTCCAAATTTGAGATCTGATGATTGGAGTGTTTTTTGACTGATTAATTCATTGATTTACAAACTTCTTGATGATCTGAAGTTTATTTTTCACCATTGAAAGTTTTTCTTATTTATTTTGAATTGAAAAGGAGGTAAGCTCTTAGTTGTATCTTTGACTGCTTTTCAATTTAATATTTTATATTGTTTTCTTGCGGGGTTTCGATAGTAACAAAGTAATCTTTGTTCATTGAATTATTTTCTTCGAAGTTTTTGGGTGGTGCATTTCTAAGCTTGCATTTTAGAGAGAAATTGCATGCTTTTTGGAATTTTTTGGGGGGGCATGAATCATGTATTTTGCAATTTCTTTCACTCATAAATTAAGCACCTATTCATTCAAAGAGAGATTTTCATTTCTTGCTTTGACATTTGTAATTGTTTCGTTGCTTGAAATCTCTTGCTCCATTCTATAGAGAGATTTCATTGAAAGAGAAAAATTGCATTATATTCATATTTTCTTTGAATTCTTATTGGAGTCAAGTATCATACATCATCATCGAGTTGCATCCACAATATCTTTTAAGTGAACAAAAACCTTAAAACATAACTTAATTAAAAAATTTAGTAACATTGTGTGGGTAGGTAGAGACGTGTTCCAACATCTTTAAACATAGGAGCTTTCATTATTTGTTAGCACTACAATCCGCAGACTATGTGGTTCTCCCACGTACCTTCGAGTATATTGTGAGGTCCCTTTCGAGCAATTGTGAATTAGAAAACACTATTACAGATTTGAGCTCCCATGTTGATCCAAAAACGAAGGTATTACTGATAAATCGCATGTTAGTTTAATGTACTTTTTGCATCGGATCGTTAAGAATGTGAAATACGTAAACTTGTTATCTTGTTTGTGGAATATCAAATGTGACTTTTACTTGATGCTTATTAATTCATAAAGAGATCAGCCATTAATATACATGATGCAAATGAATAGAATAGAACAACAAAACAGAAAGAGAAATAGAGACAAGAGGTTGATAACGGAGTTCACCAATCGTTGGCTACATCTCTGGGCCCGCTTCCAAGTGGAGAACCTCTTTATTGCTCTTTAAAATGCTCAAAGTTCTCTTACAATGCTCTTTGTTGTTACATTACATGCTTCATGTCTTCTGTACAAGACCTCCTTGCTCATATTCATGCATGCACCATCAAAATCCTCTCAACAACATGAGAAAAACACCTTTCAAAACATGAGAAAAGGCCAAAATTTACAAACTGCCCCTTCAAAACCTTACATCAAAAAGTCCCCTACAAGCTTCAAAAAGCCTGGTTCTTATAGTTTTCAAGGCTCAGATGAGGAATCCCAACTTCCCTTAAGATTTGGCCTCTTTCTGGAATCAAATCCCCCTTCAAATGGCCTAAAATCCTCAAAAAATCCATTTTCTGGGCATAATATGAGGCAAACATCACCTCTGTAATGTTTAAAAACCAATTTTAAACCAAAAATGTTGAGTATCCCCCAAGACCGGGTGCATGCCCCCTTTACCAGGTCACATGGGCCCACATGGCCAAGTGCCAGTGCTCCAAGTGCTATGCGCCAACCCCCTTAACTGTTAGCTCCTGGTTTTGGGGTGCCTTCCATGGGATCTGGGCTAGTCTGCCCTTGGGTGTGCCTAGAATTAGCCCTTGGACGCGCTCGTGTAATGAAACCATGTGTTGGGGGTTAGCCCTAGCCCCCTTGTGCCCTCCTTTGGATATTTGACCCCAAAAATATAGCAAAGTGGGTTTTTTTCATAAATTTGACTTTTGGTAGGTTAGTAATTGAACTTTTCCAAAGACTTGGAGCTAGCCATGGGTCAGAGGTTTGAATCCCATGGACCCCCAAATACGTTTTACATGTCAACCAGTAGTGAAGTGCCACGTGGCTTCCCATGTCTGGGCCATGTGGCACTTATTCATTTGCCAGTTGACCATTGACTTTTGCCATATAAGAATCTAATTGTCGTGCGATATTTTTCATATCCGGAGTCTATTTTGAGGAAATGAATATATGGTCGGGATCAGTGTGATGATCCAGTCGTGATGGAATTGACTTCATCTAATTCTGAGAACTTTGATTTTTGAGCATTTTCTGAGCCTCGGGAGCCTCCTGGATCATTCCTCCCCACTTTGGAAGATTTTGGACCACAAAAAGTCTTCTTTTACTCAGGTAAGAAGTGAGGGTACTACCTACCCACTTTGTCTTGTATCATCCATCCTCTGTGCTGGGATAATGATCACCTGACTAATCACAACAAACATGAAAACTGAGATATCATTGTTTATCAAAGTAATCATGCCATCAACTGTACATTCATCTACATTGTTTGTCGTTGTTCGCAGCCATATACTACTGAATAACAACAAACCAAATAACAATACTAAATGTGCTAATGAAACAACATGCTTCCTCTTTTGAACATGAACTGTAATCAAATGATGCAGTTGAACTCATGTTGTACCCCTGGTGACACTTCATGACTGTTTGAAACATATGGAATCGTTTCATTTTTAGCATCACTAACTTCATGTTTTATTATAGACATAAGTGTTAAACTTTTTCTTGCATTTACCATTCTTTTTAACTGCCCTGTAGCTGCAAAGGACCTGTCAGTTTTCATGCGATGAGCACAAACAATGTACTCCTTCCCATCTTTCTTGAAGCAATACTTATTTTCCTCCCTGTAGAATATGGATTTCCTATCATAAAGGTATGGGCTTCCCAATACAATTCCACATATGCCCAGTGGCACTATATCAAGCTCTACTTCATCAACATAATTAGAAATGATTGCAAACTTTATTTTATGTTGCTTGGTTACTTGTAAATTGTTATCACCACATATTCATCCCAATGGATATGGTTTAGGATGTGACTTAGTTTCAAGTCCCAAGTTATTCACAACACCTTCACTGATTAGATTGGCTTGTGATCCACTGTCTACAAGAGTATCAACTTTAACATTATGTGTTATAACCCTTATGTGGAAAAGTTCATTCCTTCTACACTCAAGTTAACTACTCCGTTTTACATAGATTCAACAAGGTTTTGAAATGCATAGAACTTTGATCCATAAAAAACTCAAACTATCCATGAAAATATAACCAAATTCAAATCATTTTTTTAGTTGAAAAACGAGTCTGATTGCTCCCAAGTTAACTACTCCGTTTTACATAGATTCAACATGGGATATACGTCAGTCAGCTGCATTTTGGTAATCCGCATTGTAATAAGCATATTGAGAATCTGGCTTTTGGGATTCAATGACCTTTCATGCAGTTATATAGCAGTACACCCAATTTAAAACTAAATTTATTGTCTCTACCGGTCTGATAAAGTGAAGTGTGCAATCTTCTTCCAATCTTGCTTCTACGCGTTGTAAGAATGCAAGTTGCTCTGATATTTATTTTTATTTTTATTTTCTTCTCCTTGAACATTGTACATGACCCTTGAGTCCTTTTAGTGATGAGATATTGGAAAAAGTTACAGGCAATGAGGCATTCTCTTTTATAGATCACCTTTTGAGCTCATCAAATCTAAATAATAAATGAGGATATCTAAATAATGAATGAGGATAAGAAGAAAAAATTGTTTACTATGTAATGATTAATTAATTATTAGTCTTGCTTGAATTTATGAAAACAATTTAATAGGAAAATGAACCAATAGGAAAAAAAATACACACCTTCCACACAATTGAACATAAGATGTATCTTGAGAAATGAAATATGGGATAAAATATAGCTAGAAGGTGAGGCCTATGTCCTACTCTCTTTTCTTGAGTTATGGAGAGAAAGTACAAAAAAAGAGGCACTCACTATAAAGTTACCTTTATGGCTGAAGAAAAATCTCTCCTCTTATGTTATGCTCTCAAAATACCTCTCCTAAATACTATGCTCAACTATGGAACAAATACAATCCTAAAGAATGGAACCCTTTGTCTTCCTTGTTATATAACATTTTTTCACAACAAGTGATATGGCGTATTCTTTCACATGTAAAACATAGAACTTTGGAAGAAAATTGAGAGAAAGTTTTCGTAGGAAGGATCAACTCTAAAAAATCCATAAATTACAAAGTGGTCGCTTGTTGCTTTCTAGAAAGGTGTGGCAACGTCACTTGTCGCATGTTGCATCATTGGAAGGTGAGACAATGTCACCTTTTGCTTAGGTTTAAGGGTGCGACAACCTTTGTACTTGGAAAACAAAAGAAATTCTTGAAGCTTCTAAAAGAGAAACTTTGATGATGAGTTGTTTTTTGATCGGTTTGGATCTCACCCACCTCTTCTGATTTAGTGAGATCCTAACCTCACATCTAACCTCCTCATGGCTTCCTCTCCAATCTATAAATGGAGGAATCTTCTAAAGGGAAACACTAATAAGTAATAATTGATGAGTAATAAAATAATGGTGAATTGAGAGTAGCTCCTTGTTTGTAACTGAGAGTTGGTGAACTTCATTTTCGTCTTAAGAGATTTTGGGATAAACTGATCAATAGATGGTGATGGAATTAATGGAGGCCACTAGGGTGCTAGATCATTGAACTGTTGCAAGGAGTTTATCAACACCAAGAATTGGTGTTAAACTACTTCTTGATTTATTAATAGAATTATACATTTCCCTTTCCTAATAAAGGTTGTAAATGATTTTTTATTTGTATTTATCCTTGGCTATTTACACAAATTCATTGAAACATATGTATGTTTGTTACTTTCACTCGTTCTTTTTTATCCTTTTGCAGGTCTCTCTTTCTAAAAAACATTGGATTAAGATTGGAGATACAATCAACAAGGAAAAACATCAGTTAAAGAGGTACGAGTTTCTATCCTTTCATATTTCATCTCAATCTAAGGAAATGAGTGTGTTATTTCTTTTTTGGTTCTAGTTTAGCGTTCTCAAACTAGGGGGATTTGTTTATATCCACATTTATGAATTTATCCACAAAAAAAGTGGCAACCATACTAGGGACCAATCTTATAGATTTGTTATCCTAGTTTGCTTGTTGTGTCCTGTTTGAGTCTTTCTAAGTCATCACTTGGCCTTGTTTGATGAATCGATCTAAAATTCCATTGAAAAGTCTGAGCAATTTTTTATTTTTTATGAGTTTTAAATGTTTGTTGTGTCTTTGTTTGAGGTACAGAGAGACATTGTCAAACTGTAATATTCTGTCAAAGAAACCTGTGACAACCTCTGGAAAAATTGTCTTTTGATTGTTCTTTCTTTTCAAAATCTGAGATCTGATGATTGGAGTGTTTTTTGATTGATTAATTCATTGATTTACAAACTTCTTGATGATCTGAAGTTTATTTTTCACCATTGAATGTTTTTCTTATTTATTTTGAATTGAAAAGGAGATAAGCTCTTAGTTGTATCTTTGAGTGCTTTTCAATTTAATATTTTATATTGTTTTCTTGCGGGTTTTCAATAGTAACAAAGTAATATTTGTTCATTGAATTATTTTCTTTGAAGTTTTTAGGTGGTGCATTTCTAAGCTTGCATTTTAGAGAAAAAATTCATGTTTTTTGGCATTTTTGGGGTCCATGAATCATGTATTTTGCAATTTCTTTCACTCATACATTAAGCACCTATTCATTCAAAGAGTGATTTTCATTTATTTGTTTGACATTTGTAATTGTTTCGTTGCTTGAAATCTCTTTCTCCATTCTATAGAGAGATTTCATCGAAAGAAAAAAATTGCATTATATTCATATTTTCTTTGAATTCTTATTGGAGTCAAGTATCATACATCATCACCGAGTTGCATCCACAATATCTTTTAAGTTAACAAAAACCTTAAAATATAACTTAATTAAAAAATTTAGTAACATTGTGTGGGTAGCTAGAGATGTGTTCCAACATCTTTAAACATAGGAGCTTTCATTATTTGTCAGCACTACAATCTGCAGACTGTGTGGTTCTCCCACGTACCTTCAAGTATATTGTGAGGTCCCTTTTGAACGATTGTGCATTAGAAAACACTATTACACATTTGAGCTCCCATGCACCTTAAGTATATCAAGAGACCCTTATAGGACATGAAACCGAGCATCCTTTTGACCGTCTTGTTGTCTGAATACACGGAGAACAACACTCAAGGGGATTACTATGCACATATTCCTAGGTAGTTTTGTAATATTGCCAAGGTTATGGTTTATCCTCCTTGGTTGGTGCTCTAAAATATTGGGCCAAGTATTACTATTAGACCCTACAATATATCGCAAGTTGTGACGACTTGGCACTCATGTGAGATTCCTTTTATTGACCCCACCTATTCACATGATCGTTTGTTGCCTTTAGATTTTGATAGTGTGTGCTTGTTTTTTTAGTGGACTCTAGGTTTAGTTCCTCTCTATTACGTCAGTTCCTGGAACTCCTAATGAACGAACCCATTTTTCCGAGGAACCTTTCATTTTTCCTTCAATTGGAAACATTGGTCCTCCTTACATTTCTACTTTCTATTTACCAGGACTCACCATAGGGTTATCCATGTGGTTGTTTTCCACTCCAGTTTTTCCAAATGTGCCTACTATTTTCAATGCACCTAGTGTTTTGAATGTGCACCCTCCCTCGCAAGAATTTGGTAAAAAAAATTCACCTCATAGGGATCCTTTTCCTTCTTCTCCTGTTGCATATTCCTCTTTTTTGTCTTCTTCACCTAGTGAAATCCTCACCACTAGTAACCATGATATTAAGAAAAAGAAGAACAAGAAGAAGAAAAATCAGCAAAAGGTCAAGAAACCAGTTACTGTCGATTAGGATGGAAACATCAAGAAACCTATCACCAAAATTCGCAAACCCAAATTCCCTTGTAGAATTTGCAAGGGTGATCACCTTCTCAAGGATTTCCCTGGTATTCCCAAGGTTGTAGAAGTGCGGTATCAGTTTCTTCTCAATCCACGTCATCAGCCACTGCAAGTCATGTTGGTGACAACCCATCGAATCATAATCAGGTAGGGTAAAGTCAAATTACCTTGCTTCTTATATAAGGAGATACACCATACCTACCTTTTTCATCACATGGATGAATATTCATATCTGTTGAAAATCATTTTTGATGACCAACAACAACTTCCAACAACTTACTGTAAACTCTCTCCAAACCCACCATTAGTTGATTAAATGGTCAATCTAGTTCTATCCTTGGTTATTCTGTTTGATCAAGTGGTCAATTTGGTTTCATCCTTAGTTGACTTCACTGATTAAGTGGTCAATTTGATTCCATCATCGGTTGATCCCACTTTTCCATTTAAGAGTGAAACCCAAGTGATCGATCTAGTTCCATCATCGGTAGATCCCACTCTTCAATTGAAGAGTGAAACCCAGGTGATCAATCTGATCCCATCATCGATCGATCCCACTCTTCAATTGAAGAGTGAAACCCAAGTGGTCTATCCAGTCCCCCTTTAAATTGACCCCACTCATCCTTTGAAGAATAAAGATGTCGCTCATGTATTTCTTGTTACTGCGGATTCCTTTGGTCGAGGGGGCATTCCACCCATTCCAACAAAACCCTATCCAAGCAATGTTATTACCGTTGATTGGGATGCTCTAAAATAACCTCATCTTCCTTCTTACATGCCTTTCCAAATTGTTGTTCAGGTTTATGGTAGGAATATTATTAACACTGTAATAGACGAAGGATCTTGTGTTAGCATCATATCCTTGAATGCTTGCCAAGCTCTTGGTTCACCTCAGCTTGCATCAGTGACCCATAATCTATTTCCCTTTAACAGAAGGGTGAGTCAACCTTTAGGGATCCTTCCTCAATTTCCTGTTACTTTGGGGGCGAAAATGGTCTACATTGATGTGATGGTAGTCCACGACCCCTTGGACTTTAATTTTCTCCTCAAGAAAGACTATGTTTACACCAACTTTCATTCATTGGTTCTCATATGATAGCCAATCATCCGACTTCCCTGAATGGTCCTTACATGCCAGCATCATCCTCCCCACTGTAGTTCAATTATGTGGAAACGTGTCCCATGCATTCAACAATGAATGAGAAGTAATATCTCCCTTCCTCTGATTTAGATATTTTAGTTGACATCGTGATCTCTTCAATAGGTATTTTAGATATTGATATCCCTACCCCTATCATGAACCTTGATCTGTATCCTTTCTAGAGTGTTGTTCTTCAGTATAGTGAAGATCTATTGGAAGCCATGGTCACGGTTTTTCCCTTGACATGTATTCCTTTTAGAGAATTCTCCTCTTGGAATCCATGATCAATATGATAGTCATAAGCATAGTTCTTATTTCTGTGTCAATTTCATTAAAAAATGAAACAGCTAATAATGAGTAAAGTTCTTTCTTGTTTCAAGCTCGTTAAAAAAAATAAACCACCTCTCCTATTGAGTCGAGTCTTTCACTAGATATTTTAACTTAACCTTATTTTCACCCGCATTTGTCTTTTGTCCCTTTTTCTCCATCTGGTACATAAATCAGTGACAACTTCAGTGTGGGTGGATGAAACGAAGCTTGGCGAGGTAGATATTTATCATCCAAACATCATGCTAGAACAAATCCACTAGCTTCCATCATGTAGCTAGGGAGCATAGTACCAACTATCCATGGGTCCCATTGATCCGGGTGGATATCGGTGGCCACCCACCTCTTCTATGGGCTAGAAAAACAATTTTTCTTGGAAGTTATTTGGGTTCGAAACTTTCGGGGCCATTTTGAGGCCCCAAACAACGTTTTTTGGGGATTTTTGGCCCAGGTGACTACTTAAGGAAATGACATGGGATAGTCTAAGATTTTTCTTCTCGATTAGACCTTTACAACGGTGTATCAAGTGCCCCGAACAAAGATCATATGCAAAATTTATGCCTGCCAGAAATTGACATATCAACTACCCCCATTGTGGCCCGCAAACCTTTTGGCTTTTCATCTTCCAGGGTTAGGGTTTTGGATTTTACTTATGTTTGAAAGGCCTTTGGAGCCTCATTGTAACAATCAGTTTCTTGCAAATGCGAGTAGCCATCACATCTCTTCTTAGAGATAAGATGCCACCATTCTAGCATGTCTTTCACTCTATATTTTTACAGTCTCTATACATTTTTTCTCATTAATAGAAATTATATTACTATATCTCTGTTTTTATGGTTGAATCTATGATACATTAATGTTATATTGTTGTATATTCGATATATCTCTGTATATTTATTTATTATATCTCCACTCTCATTTTGTGCCAAAAATAATCTGAATCAGTGGTATCAAAGCAGGCTACTCTTGTTCATTTTCAGTGCATGTCTCCGACGCAGTCTAAGTATAGCATGTTGGGTCTCAATATTGTCTCTCTTGATGAGAATATCTCTCACACACCCAAGAAACACTCAATGGTGGAAGAAAATAAAAATGTCAAAGCTGACGATTCTATCAATCTGTTGCTTGAGAAATCTCTCATGCGATAGAAGGACAAAATGATGCATAGTTTTTCCCACATCCTTCAATGCTTATCGATAACAACAGGAACATATTCATCAAGTGACCACTTTGGAGGAACCTTGCCTTTAAAGGTACAAGTTAATTTTGATATTCCCATACTTGAAGGACACATAGATGCATATGCCCTAGAAAAATGGTTAAATCTGCTAGAAGGTTATTTCTTTGTTCATAATTTCTCCAACAGGGAAAATATCAACTTTGAACTCCTTAAGGATATCCCCCATGTCAAACATTGGTGGGAAACTTACTGGGATCAAAGATCCATAGAGGAGTCTAGAATATATGGGGTTGAGCCCACGTGAGATTTTTTTGTGGATGCGGTAAAGGAACAATATTACCCTGTTGGAAACTATGAGGACTAGTACATGAGATGGACCACATTGCAACAAGAGAGGGACCAAATAGTTTTGGAGTTCACCAATACCTTCCATACCTTGTGCACCAAGCTGGGTATCAAAGACTCTGAGCAACATTTGGTTTTGAAATACCGCGATGCTTTATACAGATACATCTAAAATGAAATGTATCTTCTGGACATCTCATCACTCGACACTCCTTATCGATATGTTGTTAAAATCGAGCAGAAACTTAAGCATCAGAAAAAACAAGAGTTTGGGTCTGCAAATACACAACAACCAAAGTATGATAAAGATAACCCTAACAAACAGTCTCCCAAAAACCAGTCTAAGCCATAGGAAAAGAAGGGTCGTGGGAAGACAAAGAAGGACTCTGAAAAATGATAAGATTTCCATAAACGATTCTGGCACAACATCGATGAATGTCGCTCAAAACATTCATTGGTGGTTGAGGTCAAAGACAAGGAGACGAACCCTGATTCAAAATCTGATTATGAAAATACTTGTAGAATACATATCATCGATGCAGACCCCATTGCTATTGTCACGACCGAAACAATTCAACCAGAAGAACCAATAGATCCAGAAGAAGGGGAGCACCTTTTTCATTCACAAATGTAGGTGAATGGGACCCCACTGCATTTTATTGTTGGTAGAGGAAGCTAGAAGAACCTCATCTCAACAGAGGTCGTCAAACAATTGGGATTGTCGACAACACCACAGTCGTATCCATACAACATCGGGTGGCTTTTTTAGAGATGAGATCTCTATGTGAACCAAAAATTTTGATTGTCATATGGCATCCAACCCTTATGGGATGAGGTATTATGTGATGTTTCCCCACTAAATGTCTTTGATGTTATCTTGGGCCAGCCATATATGTGGAAGCACCATGCTATCTATGAGCCTCGACCCCGCAGTGTCATTGTTACTCTGGAGGGTCATCTCTACAGGATACCAGAGGTAGTTCCAACTATTGTCCCACCTAAACAATGTCGCAAGGTAGTATATCATACTACAAAATTCAACTTCTTCACAATCTATTCAAAAGGTGAACAGAAGGATACTGCAACCACTATAGCCTTGGCCCAAGCACCTTCTATCCAATAGAAGCAGGTCGACAAGCTTGTAGCAAAGAGGAAAGATTCCTTCTGCACATAGTTATCTCATGTATCGATATTGGTTAAAAATTTCCAACCCTTCTAGCCACAATCTCGTGACATTCTTCACCAAGTTAAGCAGCGCAACTTCTCCAGAAAGTCAAGCACCTCACCAAGATTCACATTCAACAATCGCTTTCCCCTCTCCCCCAGGAACTCAACACAATGGAGACCATTTATTCATAAGGAGGGAGGATTGATACAGGTGGATATTGGTGGCCACCCACCTATTCCATAGGCTTGAAAAACATTTTTCCATCTTCGCCATTTTTTCAAAAATTTTTCAGGTTCCAAACTTTCGGGGCCGTTTTGAGGCCCCAAATGACATTTTTGGGGGATTTGGGCCCTAGTGACTACTAAAGGCACTAACCTTGGCTAGTCAAAAATATTTCTTCTCGGTTAGACCTTTCTAACAATGTATCGAATGCGCCAAATGGAGATCATGTGAAAAATGTATTCCCCTGAGAAGTTGATGTATCAATTACCCCCATCGGGGCCCCCAAACCTTTTGGATTTTCATCTTCCAGGGTTAGGGTTTTGGATTTTACTTAGGTTTAAAAGGCCTTTGGATCCTCATTGTAACAATCATCTTCTTTCAAATGCGAGTATTCATCACATTTCTTCTTAGAGATAAGCTTCCACCATTCTAGTGAGTCATTCACTCTGTATTTGTACAGTCTCTATACATTTTCGCTCATTAATAGAAATTGCATTACTGTATATCTGTGTTTATGGTTGCATCTATGACACATTTATGTTATATTGTTGCATATCCAATATATCTATGTATATTTATTTATTATATCTCCGCTCTCATTTCGTTCCGAAAATAATCTAGATCACCCATTCGAAACCTTTGGACATTGTGTTGGGAACTCTTCGGAGTATCGTTTAAGCTATTTTCAAACTCCCTAAAAATCAAAATATTTCCGAGCGATATTGTTGTCTTTAACTCTGGTTAAAGTGAATTAGAACGCACGTATTTTGAGCAGTAGTTTATCTCTTTTTCGGTCTCATCAGACTATTTACGAAAAAGGAACACCCTATCTATGTGGTTAGGAGAGTTTTCCCTTGAATTGTTTTACATTTTTTCCGGCTTGGGAGACTAAATTTATGAAAAATGACCTTTTGGAGTTTTCTTTAAGTGTTTTTCAAACTCTCCAAATATGAAAAATCGTTTAGTTTACTTCCTCTGGACTTGTAAAACTCACATTGGAAGACCCATATGGGACCGAACCACTCCTTATCAGGGTTTGTTAAACATACTTCAATGGACTTGTTCGAAGGATGAGCTTATACAATGAGAATTTGTTATCCTTCTCAATATCATTAAAAAATAAATAGGTACTCACTAAGCATGGTGGGGGGAAATTGGGAAGGGAATCTGTATTAATTTTAGTAGTCGCTCTCGAACATGAAATCTTTTACCTTTTGCATCAAAGTTGGGAAATCCACTTGTCTCTTGTCGAAGATTCCCTTTTTCACAAGATTTTTCCCTATGATATTCTATTTTGAGTTGGTGATGCCAAGACCTTTTTCATGTCAATGTTCGAGAGAAGTTCAAAGGAGTAGCCTTTTATTTCGTCAGCCAAAATCTGCAGTCCTTTAAACCTCCTATCTCATTGGCCATCCCTGCGTCGATCCTAAAATTAATCTGTCCTTTGACTATAAATCTTGTACATGTTATGTGTCATTGATGGGGGGTATATCAAATCCCTCATGCAAGGAATCACTTCCTATCGATGTAAAATCATTATCTAGGAAGATGATTTAGAAGCTATTTAGTACCTTGGAACCTACATGACTCAATGGAAGGTCTCCTCGCTTTTGACAGGGAGTTTACATCATTGACCTATGTTCAAAAATTTTCATCAAATGTTTGACTTCAACTCTATAAATTCACATTCGAAGGAATGTACGAAAGTACCTTGCGGGTGATTGACATTAATGATGATTTCCATCGCACTTGTTAATGGTATACATCAATGATCGATAATCAAGTGGTTTCTACCATTTTTGACACCAAGAAATTTATTCACATAGTTAGAATTGTACTTCAGAATTGAAGATGAGATGAAGAACCTGGGGAACTTCGTTTGAATATTTATTTCCTCTGGCTACGATGGAAGGTACTGGAGTAATTTTTTCACATAGATCCACATTGTATCAGTCTGTGGCTATGTTACTATTATAATTTATAGATCCAAAGTGTATATTCTTGTGGCTATGAATCCATTAAAATCATTGAGATATGAATCCACATTCTATTTTTGGTGGCCATATCTTTAGTAAATGTAACCATATATTTTCAATGTATTTGTCAGCAGCCATGCTTAGAGCCATTTTTATTCTGAGTATGGGAATGCCTATCTCAGTGACAATATAATATTGTACTACAATTTCCTTGTGTTGTTGGGAGGTTTCCAACCGATCTGTTCTTTGTTTCAAATACCCATCTGGAAAATTATTTCAAATATCATCTCTTCTAACTTCATACTTTGGGGGGGATTTTTTTATACAACATTTTGTTGCAGCAAGTGATACTGCCTATTCTCTAACATCTAAAGCATAGAAATTTGGAAGAAAACTGAGAGGAAGTCTTCTTGGGAAGGATCAACTCTAAAAAATACCTAAATTCGAAAGCTTTCACTTGTTTCTTTCTAGCGAGGTGTGACAATGTCACCTTTTGATTAGCTTTAAGGGTGTGAGAACCTTGTACGTGGGAAAAAATAAGAAATTTTTCAAGCTTATAGAAGATAAACTTTCATGATGAGTTGTTTTCTGATCGTTTTGGATCTCATCTGTCTCTCTTGATTTAGTGGGATCCTAACCTCTCATCCTAACCTCCTCATGGATTCCTCTCCAATCTATAAATGGAGGCATATTCAAAAAGGAAAGGCTAATAAGTAATAATTTATGAGTAATAAAATAGTGTTGAATTGAGAATAGCTCTTGGATTGTAATTGAGAGTTTTTGAACTTCATTTTGGTCCTAAGATATTTTCAGCTAAAGTGTTCAAGAAATGGTGATGGAACTAATGGAGGTCACTTGGATGATGGAACATTGAACTACTAGAAGGAAATTTTCAATGCCAAGGCTTGGTTGTAAACTGCTTCTTCATTTATTAATACAATTATATATTTTCCTTTCCTAATAAAGGTTGTTAATGGTTTTTAATTTGTATTTCTCCTTGGATATTTACATAGATTCATTGACACATATGTATGTTTTTTACTTTCACTTGTTCTTTTTTATCCTTTTGCAGGTCTCTATTTCTAAAATGCACTGGATCAAGTTTGGATCTACAATCAACGACGACAAACTTCAGTTAAAAAGGTACGAGTTTCCATCTGTTCGTATTTCTTTTGTATCTAAGGAAAGGAGTGTGTTCTGTCTTGGTTTTTTCTAGTTTTGGGTTCCCAAAATAGGGATATTTATTTATGTCTGCATTTACGAATTTATCCACAACAAAAATTCGTAATGAGGACATAAGAAAATACCCCTAGTTTGATACCACACAACCTAGACAACATATGATGGAATGGGAGAACCCAGAGAACATATAGACATATGTGTAACCCAATGGAGATTGGTTCCACCAAAAGAATGGGACCATCAATTTATTCATACATTATAAGGCATACCAAGGAATGGCCATGTCACTTTATTCATATACCAAATTGGAACTATATAGAGGAACTACAAACTGGGGAGATTTGCAGTAGAATTTTGTGATCACCTTTGCATTTGAACATGAGAATCCAGAAATAGATGCAACACTGAAGTAGATAAAAGAGAAGACATTTGAAGAACCATAAGTTGAAATTGTAACATGTTATCAAAATTAGAATAGACAGACAGTCAGACAATTTTAACATTGTTACCACGTCGAAGATGATGACCCAGTAGAAGAAAACACGTGCGATATTCAGATTACAAAAGTTGAAGGGGAAAGAGAAGTAGAAGGTCCAAAGTTAGAGTAAGAATAATTTGTTGCACCACTGAAGATAAAGAAGGTAAATATTGTAATAGAATATAATCCAAATATTGAAAGTATTGGTGACTATTGGGATAACTAGACAGTGGAAAAAATAATAGAGTTACTGTGCGAGTATAGTTACTTGCTTCCAACGACGTTTTCATAAATGAAATGGGTAGGAGCAGAACTTGAAGAAACGAATATCCCATTGAGACCAGATTCTATACCAATAAGACAAAAACCATATAGATTGAATCCAATATATAAAGATAACGTGAAGGTAGAGATTGATAAAATGTTAGAGGTTGAGATAATAGAACCTGTTGAAGAATCTGAGTGGATTAGCCCTATGGTAGTTAAGGAGAAGAAGAAAGGGGGAATCATGATCTTTGTAGACTTAAGGAATTTGAATGATGCATGTCTGCATGATCCATTCCCTACTCCTTTTACAAATAAGGTATTGGAGAATGTAGGAGGACAAGTGGCATACTCATTTATTGATGGATTTCCATGGTATCATCACATCAGAATAGCACCAGATGATCATCATAAGACTAAATTTTCCACAGAATGGGGGACATATTAGGCTTGCTCCAATAGGCCCCCAACACTCACCCGTGGCTCATCCCCAACCATTGATGGGTAGAGTGTTCCTCCTAAATTGACTTATATATCTCCTTGAACCTGCCTAAAATGTATTCAAATTTATAATTTACTTGTGTGCTCTTCTCTACAATAGTCTCCACAGTCTGTGCAATGATAGGCTCCTTAAAAAATTATTCATTCTGCAATCCAACCTATTCAACTAGAACCTTGGCTTCATCAATCTCTGTCATCATTTTTTCTGTGCCCTCTTGTAGTGTCTCCAACTGTGGTTGCCTTTCCTATTTTTCTACTTGTATGTTCTTCAATTGTTCATGCAAGTTCCTCATTTCTTGCGCACTCCTAAATATGTCTAATATTATCATCCTCTTCTGGTTTTTATTTAGTTATTGTAGCGCTATGTTTACACCTTCTTCTTTCTTTTCTATCTCCTACAATTTTCCATCCTCCAACATATATGTCCATAACTTCATGCTTCTATTGAACAACTCTGTGATTTCCTGAGTGCTCAGTGCAATACTCTCCATATGACTTATAAATTATTGTTCCCTTTGTGTTCTAACTTTTTGTGGTGTAGTGGGAGCTAAGAGGTCCATCAAATCTGCAATGTATATCCTGTAAGCCTCCATAGTATACATTATATTTTAAATCTTCTCTTCTGTTGGTCTGTTCCCTTCTTGTGCACTGTTAGGAATTGTTTTAAACACTTCTTTCACCTATTGTTCCATTTTGTTATTTCACTAATTTATTGTATATCTCTTGAAATGTACCTGATTGATTGTCAAATCCAGTTTCTTTTTTACTTCATTGGCCAATTATAGACTTGTCACATATGTGTGGGCCCTCGACTATATTTCTCACTCAACACTTATTTGAAGTTTGTACAATTCCTTCATTGGAACCTTGGGCAGTTCCAAGTCCAAATTATTTATGTCCTTTAATGGATTTTGTGTTGTCTCATCATACACCTGCAACATCTCCTTAGTGATATTTAAATATTCACTCCCCATGGTTATAATATGCATTGTCTCCTGCATTGGAACTGATATTTCCTACAAGGTGTGTTGTTGCACTTGTTCTTTCTCTTGTTTTGTAGTGAGTTGTAATTGTTCTAGTTCCTCCTTTACTTATGTCAACTTCTTGACTATCTCTTCCCTTTGCTTCTCTACATCATACGAAACCTCTGTTGCGCGGACCTATATTCTGGATCATCGTCTGTCAATGTGATCTTTGGAATGCCCTTATGCACCTTCATCTTCTTGCACTAGCCTATTAATTGTAGCATTGTTATCTTAAATGGCATAGTTATGTCTATGTCGTTGTTACTGGTATCTCTAAATCTGGGAGACTGCCTCCTCCTATTTTCTCTGGCATAGAAGTATTTATATATTTCTTCGCTCCTCTATTCGATTCTACTACACACTCTTTTTCCTTAGTTGGAGCCTTTGGGATAATATATTTATACTCTGGCTTCTTGATGGTTGAACTTCCACCCATTTCTTTGGCATGCTTAGTTTCCTTCCTTGTATTTTTTTTTGGACTTGTTGACTTCTTTGAGGTGCCAATCTTTGCTTTCTTCTTATATATTGGTACCTTATTTTGAATCCATGGAACATTTCATTCCTCAGGATATTCCTTCATGACCCACTATAGTTCCTCTCATGTGACACAATACCTTATTTGTAGCCACTCCTTCTTAGGATCCCTTATGGCCTGGATCAACATGTTGTGTCTGGAAGCCTTAAAGTTTGTTATTCCTTGGTTCTCCCTCACCACTTCTAGTGGTATCCTTCATGTAGTGGATAGATTTTACTTCATATCATCGAACAACATAGTAAAAGTGGTATAATTTTCCTTACCTCTCTTCGGATCTGAAGTATGCCAAAGTGTTGTATTTTTCGTTGCACGACACTTCCCTATCCTCTAAAAATACATTGTATTTTGGTTCTCCCCAACAAACCAATGTTGTCAGTATAATAAACCATGAATAATGGAACTATGTTCCTAGATCGTGTGTGCATCCTTGCAGTCCTCCAAAACAAAAATGACTAGATAAGGATCCCAACTAAGTAGACTCCCCTTCGCACACTGCAGTGTTGTTGATATCACTCCTATAGGTTCTTCTTCCATGCAACATTTCTTCAATAGTTTACATTCCATCAACTTCTCCACCAACCTCATTGTTTGTTCATTGATCTAGTTAATGATAATTCCCTAGGACCCTCTCTCAGTGCCACATTTCTTCTTCATCTCCTCTACTAAATATTTTTCCTTTGTCTTATCATCCATATATTGTTCTTGTTCTTCTCCTTCTGTCGGTAAAACTTTAATATCTACAATTAAATATTCATCTATGGAGACATGCCTCTCCATCCATAAGATACCTCCATGTAACAGTGCCAAAATTTGTTTGACATGGGAAGTTACATATTTTCCCCTCCAAAACAGGGGAGTCTTTAGGAGTCTAATGATCATTGTGTTATAAATACCTAAAATACACTACTTTGGTTCCAAAATGGGATCCCTTAAAGGACCCTCTCCTTTTATCTCCATGTATAATTACAATGAAAAATCACAAAATGTTTATGTGTCTTTCACATAATGATCATAATACTTTAGTTTGTTAATGGTCCCTAACATATCACCAACTATTTTGACTCCATCTCATATCTTTGACAGTGATAGTGTTAACTCTTTCTACTTGGTTGGTGTTCTTAGGGAAACATGTTTTTCCCTAGTCCTCTTATATCCTTCTGACGGTCCTACCACTTCTTCCTGGTTCTCTTCCTCATCTTCTTATGTGTCTAAATCTTGTTGACTTGTAATATATTCCACCTGCACTTCCTTCGAATGTTGTGTTGGCTCTGCAACATGGTGTTGTGCTTCTTCGGCCTATCCTCTAGGCTCATATGACTATGTTCATTCATCATCGTCCCGATACATATGTTGTGGTAGTCCTAATCCAAGTTGTTTCATGGGATTTTACTCTATGATAGAGTTTTATGTTTGTCCCCGCATATCGACCTACATATCTTCTATTACTAGAAACTATTGTTCTTCTACAAGTGTGGGACTAATCGGCTCGATGAATAGTGAAGGAATGGAATCCATGTCCATTACTCCCTTAGGATGAATGCTTACCACACCGGTCATTGTATCCTATGGTGACCTCATGGTGCTATGTGTTTTTCTTTTAGTTTGGCTCGGATATTCAAACTTTGATGGCACCATTATATTAAATATGGATTGGGATTGTAATAAACCATGGTCGAGCCCCTACTGAATTGTAAACATGTTTTGTAGGCTAGTGAGCCAAGTTATTATAAGCTAGGAGGCTTATGTGATGTTTAGGTCAGAGAGCCTAGATGCTAACTTCCAGTGAGGCTATTTTTCTATATGTAAACAATAATATCATTAATATAATACATTGTTGCATGTAGACAAACCACGATAAAAGAGAATGAGGGAATAAGCTCCATTAGGTAGGGAAAGGGAAGAGGATAAAATACTATGGAAAAGGGCTAAGCTTGAGCGCTTAACCCCAAGAGAATATTATATTATTATTTCCTAAAGACTAAGATGAGGATATTTGTTTTATCCTAAGTATCATGTAAGAGGGAATGAATCCCAAGTGGAGAGAAAGTAGCTCCAAGAGAGCCATGTTTCAATCATGGCGCATGCAAATATAGGTGGGGGAAAATAGTATGTTTTTCATATTTTTCCCCATTCACTCATGCATGAATGCACAAATCCATCCCCTCAATCATCGACCTCTGCAACATTCATTCACCTTTGGAACCTAGAACATTTTTGGAGTTATCTCACGCTTTTCCTGTGAAGCACAAGACACGTGTACTTCACCTGAGCCCATACCATGCCTTAACAGACTACTGTTGCTTCCAACGTAGTTCCTTGACTGAGCATGGATTGCTACCATCATCTGTTCTATACCCAAGCTTTGTTGTTTCCATCACCTTTACTCGATTGACTTAGGAGTGGACTAAAGAAGCAGGTTGTGAGGCCTATAAGAAACACTCTGTAGGTGAGAGAGGTTATTGGGGAAATGGTTTTCCGAGCATGAGCACAATGGAAGATAAAGTTCTCTGAGAATTATTTTTTGGCCTATTGTTGAGGCCCTAGAACGGAAGTGGGGCATCTGAAGGACTCTTGAGAAGACAAGGGGCACAATTCCTAGGGTGGGAAAGTGATGTGGGGAATGAGAGGCTACAGGTTGTTAGTGTGAGTTGGCTCCTGGGATGGAATCCTTGATGTTGACTGTGCAGCTTCAAGTCATCTTAACCTAGCCTAGGAATCCCTTTACCCGGGTGGAGTTTAGTCCTAGATCTAGGGTGACCCACTGCTAAGAGTGATTAGCAGTGTGGTCTAAGGATAAGAGGTTCATGGAAGTTATGCACGCAGTTGGTGGTCTTCCATAAAAAGATAAGTACCATTTATGTGTTCAATTTCATGTTGTGTATTTGTACATGTTTTATTTTTATGATTTTATCCTATATATGTTGTATGTATAGACTTTACTTTTATTTTCGAATTTATCTATGTATTAGAAGAATGTAATTGTCTATTAATTTTTATTTGTATGATGTTCCTATGACTCTCTAAGTGGTATAGCCCAGTGGCCTAAGGCTGGGGTGTACTACCAAATATGTATCAGAACTTAGCAATAATTTTTTCTATGAGGTAGCATGGCCCAACCTGGCTGGCCGCAAATGTTACAAATTGGTATCAGAGCCCATGGTTTGAAAATTGAACCTATATGGGTCGTGTATGAGTAAATGGAAGTTACAGAGTCCCAGAATGACGTTGACAAAACACTTGGGAGGTATTTGAAATATCATGAGGTGTGGAAGACAAGGAATCCACAATCACTGTGGTTATTGGACACAAAACTAAATTGGGACCAAGGGATATGCAGGGGGGAGGAAAACCCTTCCCAACCGTCAAATATGGAAAAGGTGCATGAAATATAACCTCCAAGTCCTTCGGACTTCATGAATTTAGTGAATTTTATGTTTTTTTGAGCAAAAGCAGTCGAAGCCTGAAGTTTCGAAGTCCTAGAGTGATTTTCAGCCATAGATCATCCAGGAGGAGGAGAACCATGGATTTTCATCGAGCAGTTCGGCGGTTCAAAGTTCAGGGATGTTGGTTGAATTGTAGATAGAATGTACTTCCTACCAAAGTATCGAAGTCTGGAACTCATCTAGACTGTTCGATCAATAGGGACATGTGTCCACATATCAACCATGCAAAGTTCGACAGTTCGACGATTCAGAGTTTGGGATAACTTAGAGGTAATGTTAAGAAAATCTCCAATGTTTTGGAGCTTCGGAGTCTCAAAGTTCCGAGAAGTGACTATTCAAAAGTTGAGAGTTTGTAAGAAGCATTGTGATGAGCCAAGAAATCCACCGAAGCCCGAATCTACATATTGTCAAAGAACAGGGTATGACATGGCATGATGCTGTAACTAGGGGTGACGTGAACCTCCCTTAGTAATGTGAAGTGTTGGTTAGAATTGTACCTTTGAGAGTCCCTTCGTACCAATTGGGACCTGACATGTGTCACCCATCGGTGGGGCCATGTGTCACTACATTAATGTTTTTACATCCGAGCTAAGGATATCGCCATATTCGTCGATTCGACGTTTGGGTATTTTGAAGTGTTATAAGGTAAATACTTCTGAAGAGCATTGGAGTCCCGAAACTTTAGAGTAGCACAGTTCGCAAGTTTGGAATTTGGAAGAAATGGGGACTATGGTTGAGGAAAGCTTTGAAGTACCAACGCTCGAGGAAGCGATTATTTGACAGTTCGATGTTTAGAAGAAATGTTCTGTTGTAATGAAAAATCCTCTGAATCTTGAAGCTCTGGAGTGCCGGAGTGACACGACGTGATGACATCATAAGGAGTGACATGGACCAGTTCACTAGTTCAAAATTTAGGAGAATTACTAAGTTTTGCTGTGAAGTTCTTTGAAGCACAAAAGTTCCAAAATGCAGAAGGACCACTTGTTCAGTACTTCACCAGGTCAGCCTTTGGAGGAATCACTAGATTTTGTAGTTAGAACTCATAGAGTGATGGAGTCCTCGAGCTCCTATTGACCATAGATCTAAATAGAGAATGAGGATCGTCAATTAATGTGTCCTTTGAGCTTTCATAAATTCGACATTTGGGAGATTAGAGGTGTGCAGGTGAAAAGTTCGTCGAAGCCTGAAATTCTGAAGTCACATATTACAAAAGTGATGTGGCATGTTTATGTCACCTAGGGTGATGAGGACCATCATATGCATGCCACGTGCCCATTTGTTTTGTGTGTTTGATAGGTCATTTGTTCCAATGGGGTTCTAATATGCGTCAATAATTGATTGGGCCACGTGTCATCTCCATATTACTAACACGTATCCCCCCGGGTGCACCATACTGAGTGAGCCTATAAAGTTAGGGGGTTTGGTATTCAGGGAAATTGAAGTATGAAGTTGTAAGAATATCCAAAGTGTGAATCTCGAGAGAGACAGTCTGCCAGTTCACCACTTCAACGTTCAGAGGAAATGAGGTCAGGTGAAAGGAAAACCTTTGAAGCCTGATGTTCCAGAGCTCTGAAGTCCTGAATCTCTAGTTAATATCCTATCATTTAACGCCTCATTATAGCCCAAGGTTAGATGGGTTTTTGGCTGAAAATAAAGGGGCTAAGGCATGGAAATGATTTTTTGGAGGTAGAAAAGGGGCTTAGAAAGGGATCCCATGGGGTTTTTATTTGTTCAAACCTACACCTAAAAAATTAATACGGCCTGTGAATCGTATGATAGGATCCATCAAGGGTCCAAGACTCAATTTGGATATGCGAAAGGAGAACAATTTTACAAATATTACATCAGAGAAAGGACAATTTTTAATTGTCCATAACGTTCTGTTGAAGATTCATAATTGAACAAGAAAGGAGTCATTGGAAAGGTTTGGGACAACATAACATTTTTTTTCACCATGAAAAGGGGACTAGTCAGATAAATAATCATAAAATCAAAGGAAATAAGTTTGATAGGTTATTGAACCAACATGTTTCATGTTTTCATAAAATTGTTGAATCAGTTAGCCTAGCAAGGTGTTGTTGGTTGCACATTTTGTAGGATTAACAACAACTTGATCAGATCAGAATCAACGTAGAGTGCATAGAGATGGAGGATACACAGGGGGATTACAACTAGTAACATGAGATCAAAGGAATGGATTTCCATTTTGGTATGGAAGGAACAAAATCCAATGAACATGGATAAATAAAAGATGAAAACATGAATATGGTGGAGATCATTAGAAATTTGTAGAAAGATGTCCAAAGTCACAAGACTGATAATGAGAGGCTTATGAAAGATAAAGAGTAGCATGAATACTTCAATATGAAGTTAATGTAGAGCCTAGATAAAATTCAAAATAAATTGGATAATGAGAATGGCTCCAGCATATCAGGAAGCCACAAGTCCCCCGATGAGAAAATAAGATCACGGAGTGGTAGCAGATATCACCATCACTCCCAAGGACATTCCAATAGGAGAGAACACAACAAATGAAGTCCATCTCATGTTAGGAAGAATCATAAGATGTTTGGGATGGATGAACTAAGAGGAGAAATGAATAATATCAAACCTCCTACTTTTTATGGTGAACACAAGAAGGATGAATATGTTGAGACATGGTTTTTAGGCATGAGGAAGTACTTCCAATTGCATAATTATTCTTCTCATGCATAATGAAGAATTTTATCTACCAAGTTAAAGGAAAGGCATCCATGTGGTGGGACCAACTTGTGCAAGTGAAACAAATCAAAGAGAATAATGGTACATGGAAGGAATTCAATAAGAATTTTAAGAAGAAATACTTAACAAAGAGGTATTTTTACAAAAAGATGAAAAAGTTCTTTGAAATCAAACTAGGAAGCATGACCATTGATGAGTATGAAAGGATATTTTTAGAACTATTGAAGTATGTCTCCTTCATCAAAGATGAGACAATTAAGATCCATATATATTTGAGTGGGCTTCCATCTTTCATTAGTGATTAAATTCAATATGATGATCCTAAAAATTTGGAGGAAACCATAATAAGAGAGAAGTGCTTATATGATCAGCATAAGGGAAATCCTACTTTCCAAAGAGATTGGGAAGACAAGAAAAAGTTCAAGATGGAACAAAGTAAGAAAGGGAATAATCCACCATTCTTTAGAAATAGTTCTTAGGGAGAACAAACCCCTAGAGTGCCCAAAATGACTGAGACAGGTGGAAAAAATACAAGGAAGACACACATTCAATGTTGGGATTGTAAAGGAGACCATTTGTATAGAGAATGTTCTTACAAAAAAGATAAAGTAAGAGTTTTCCATGATGTAAAAAAATCTAAAACATTGGAGGGCATGGGAATAAGTGTTCCAAGGATATATTCATCCCTGGACAACAAGCAAGCATAATCTCAATCACACATGGTTGAAGTAGAAGGTATGATCAATAAGCATACCTTTACTATTTTACTAGATTTAGGAGCCAGACATAGCTATATAAATCCTAAGTTAGTGAAAATATTGCAATTTCCAAAAATAGAGCATGGGAAATCTTGGCTGGTGCAACTAGCTACATGATCCAAGATAAAATTTGTTGATCTGGTTAAGTCATGTCCAGTGGACATGAATGGGCTAAGTACCAAGGCATATTTGAACATCCTTCCCTTGGGTTCATATGAATGTCTAATTGGTATGGATTGGTTGGACCAATACCATGATGTCTTAGACTATCATAAAAAGTAATTTACTTTCTTGAATGAGGAAGGGAACTCAAGAACATTCCAAGAAATTCCTAGGGTAGGTATTGTCCAAGAGATCTCAACAATGTAATTGAAGAAGTGTTACAGGAAGGGATTACAAATATTTGCAACTCACAATGGAGAAATCACCTAAGGATAAGGTGCCAAATCATTAGCATCATTTAGTCCTAAAATATTTTGAGGATATGTTCAAGGATATACAACGATTACCCCTAAAGAGAGATATCAATTTCTCTATAAACTTAATGCCTGGAAAAACTCTAGTATCCAAGACTCCCTACAATATGAGTACTCCATAGTTGAAGGAACTGCAAATACAACTTGAAGAAATTATGAAGAAGGGGTCAGCTTGGGGTGCCCCAACTTTATTTGTGAAGAAGAAAGATGAGACATTGATATTGTGCATTGACTTCAGATAATTGAACAACGTAATTGTAAAGAACAAGTATCCTTTGTCAAGGATCAATTATCTCTTTGATCAATTGAAGAATGAAAATATATTTTGAAATATTGATCTGAGATATGGTTAGCATCAAGTGAGAATTAAAGATGAAAATATTAGCAAGACTTCCTTCAGAAAAAGGTGTGGTCATTGTGAATTCAGAGTGGTGCCATTTGGGTTATCAAATGCACCATCTATTTTATGTGTTTAATGAATTGTGTTTTCAAAGAGTACCTGGACAAGTTTATCATTGTATTTTTGGATGACATCCTTATATATTCCAAGTCGGAAGAGGAGCATGAGCATCACTTGAAGATGGTTTTACACATGTTAAGAGACCACCAGTTGTATGCCAAATTGAGGAAGTTCTCATTTTATCAAAACCAAATTCAATATTTGGGGCATATCATATCTGAAGAAGGGATAGCAATGGACCCTAAAAATATTGAATCTATTATAGTGTGAAAAACACCTAATAATGTGACACAATTCAGATCCTTCATAGGTCTAACTGGCTACTACAAAATATTCATTGTAGGGTTTTCAAGGATTTCTCACCCTATCATTTCCTTTCAAAGGAAGGGGCTGAAGTTTCAATGGACAACAGAGTGTGAAAAGAGCTTATCGAATTTGAAGAGTTGTTAACTAGTGCTCCAATTATAAGGATTGTCAATCCGAATAAAGATTTCATGGTATGCACAGATGCATGCAAAGAAGGACTTGGTGGATTCCTTAGTCCGAAGGGGTATGTCATATGTTATGAATCAAGAAATTTGAAGGAGCATGAAAGGAATTATGCCACTCATGATTTGGAATTGGAATTCATAGTGCATGCCTTGAATAAGTGGAGACACTACCTCATGGTAAAAAGGTTTGAGTTGAGAATAGACCATAATGGTTTGAAATATTTATTTGATCAACCAACTTTAAATGCTAGGAAGATTAGATGGTTGGAATTTCTCAATGAGTGTGACTTTGATATAAATCATATCAAGGGGAAAGAGAACAAGGTGGTTGATGCACTCATCAGGAGAGTGCATGAGTTGCATGCTACAACCATACACATTTATCAATCTGATTTGAAGGATATAGTCTTGGAAGTTGCAAAATTAGATTTCCAATACAAGGAATTAGTAACAAAATTATAGCAAGGAAATTTGCAGTAGAAGGTTGAAGATTACAAGTTGGGGATTGATGAAATTATCATGTACAAAAACATAATTTATGCACCCCATTCCCAAGAATTGAGAATCCTAATTTTGAAACATATGAATAATGTACCCTATGTTGGACACTGAGGATATTAGAAAACAATTGCAACAGTCAAGAGCCAATATTATTGGCTACGCATGATGAAAGAAATTGATGAGTACATTGTCAATTGTTTGAAGTGTCAAAAGGTCAAGGATGAGCATAGACACCTATTTGGGTTGTTTCATCCATTGCCTATCCCTAAGTGGAAATGGGAAGTGGTGAAAATGGACTTCATCACCAAACTAACCCTGAACAAGTAAGCAACATTATTCGATCATGGTGGTGGTGGAAAATATTACCAAAGCTTCCCATTTCAATCCAGTGAAGCTTACTCACAAGGAAACCAATGTTTTTTATATTTATATGAAGGAATTAGCTTGATTGCATGGTATTCCCAAGAAAATTGTGTCTGAGAGAGACCCAAAGTTTACCTCAAAGTTTTATAAAGGATTGTTTAAAGGATTTGGAACAAATCTGAATTTTAGCACACCTTATCATCCAGAATATGATGGGA
Organism: Picea engelmannii; assembly: GCA_009831015.1. Classification (NCBI taxonomy): domain Eukaryota; kingdom Viridiplantae; phylum Streptophyta; class Pinopsida; order Pinales; family Pinaceae; genus Picea; species Picea engelmannii. The sequence goes on along the minus strand of ML784574.1, from coordinate 765,330 downwards.
AACAAAATAGGGTGAACCAAGTGATTGTGGATATGTTGAGGATGTATGTGATGGATATGCCATCAAATTGGGAACACTATATACAATTGCTAGAGTTTGCTGACAACAATGGATACTAGACATCTCTGAAGGGATTTGAGGCACTTTATCGTAGAAAGTGAAACAAACCAGTAATCTTAGACAACCCAACAGATAGATAAGTAGTTGGGCCAGAGTTTCTTAGGGAAATGAGAAGATGTAAAAAATAAGGAAGAATTTAAAGACTGCTCAAGACAGGAAGAAAAGTTATGTTGATAAGGGAAGAATTCAGAGGGAATTTTCTGTGGGTGATCATGTATACTTGAAAGTGAGGGCCAAAAGAAGTTCCTTGAAGTTGGGAAACTATTTAAAGTTGGAAAATCAATATTGTGAGTCATTTGAAATCCTAGAGAGGATTGGGATTGTAGCTTATATGTTTTCTTTACCTTCATCTATGACTATTCATAATGTATTCCATGTATCATTTATCAAAAAGTATATACCCAATGCTAATCATGTTAGTGATTGGAATATGAGTCTGGTGGAGAAAGAAGGCGCTTTTCAAGTGCATTCAGTGTGCATACTAGACCAAAATATCAAGCAGCTCTGTAATTGAGCAATAGATATTGTAAAGTTCCAATGGACCTAGTACGATCTGGAGGATGCAACTTGGGAGCATGAAGATTCCATGCGGGCAGAATAACCACATATTTTTGAAGATTTATGAAAAATATTGATGTAATATATAAGTAAGATGCACTAAGGAAAGTGCATAAATAAGGGGAGCAGATTATAGTACCACAAGGCCGAGCCCCTACAGAATTGTAAACATGTTTTGTAAGCTGGTGAGCCAGGTGATTATAAACAAGAAGTCTTAAGTGATGTTTAGGCTAGAGATCATAGATTCTAAAGGCTAATGAGCGTATATCCTAAAGCCCAGTGAGCCTATATCCTAAAGGATAGTGAACCTATTTTTTAATATGTAAACACTCATATCATTAATATAATACATTGTTGTGTGTAGAATGACCATGATAAAATAGAATGGGAGACTAAGTTCCACTAGGTAGGGAAAGGGAAGGGACTAAGAGACTAGGGAAAAAAGGCTAAGCTTGATGACTTAACCCCAAGATAATATTATATTATTATTTCCTAAAGACTAAGGTGAGGATAATTTTTTTATAGTAAGTATCATGGAAGAGAAAATGAATCCCAAGTGGAGAGAAATGAGATCTAAGAGAGCCACATGTTAATCATGGCACATGAAAATATAGGTGGGGAAGAATAGACTGTTTTGCATATTTTTCCACATTCACTCATGCACAAACAAATGGATCCATCCCCTCCATCGTTGGCCTCTGAAAAATTCATGTACCTCTCGAACTTGCAACATTTTTGGAGCTATCTCGTACTTTTCCTGTGAAGAACAATGCACTTGTACTTCTCTTGTGCTAGTACTATGCCTTAACGAATTTTTGTTGTTTCCAACGCAGTTCCTTGACTGATTGTGTCTTGCTGCCATCATATTTTCTATACTCGAGATTTGATGTTTCCATCACCCTTAATTGATTGACATAGGAGTGGACTGAAGAAGTAAGTTGTCAAGTCTATAAGAAACTCTCTCTAGGTGAGAGAATTTGTTGGGGAAGTGATTTTCCCAGAGGGAGCTCAATGACAGTTATAGTGCCCTGAGAATTCATGTATGTCCTATTGTTGAAGCCTTGGAAGGGAAGTAGGGCAGTCAAAGGAATTTTGAGAAGAGAAGGGGCAGATTTCCTAGGGTGGGACATGCATGTGGGGAATGAGAAGTTGTAGGATGTTAGTGTGAGTTGCCTCCTGGGATAGAATCCTTCATGTTGATTATGCAACTTCCATTCGTCTCAACCTATCCTAGGAATCTCTTTACACAGGTGGAGATTAGTGCCATCTCGGGGGTGACTCATTGTTAAGAGTGATGAGAAGCGTGGTCTAAGGCAGGGCAGTTCGTGGAAGGTCTGCACGTAGTTGGTGGTCTTTCATAAAAAGATAAGTATTATTTATGTATTCAATTGTATGTTGTGTATTTGAACATGTTTTATATTTATGAGTTTAGCGTGTATATGTTGTATGTATAGAATTTATTGTTATTTCAGAGCGGGTGGCCGACGATGTTACAGGGATTCTATGAATATTATCTAAATCACCTCGAAATAACCTTCTCATTATTAGTTTTCTCTTTTTAGCTCTCATTTTCACCAAATCACAATGCTTCTTCCTGTTCACATTTTCCACTTTTATACGTCATGCCATAAATTATCTCTCGTGTTGTGCTTTTCCTACCACCTCCATTTTCCTTTTTTTAGCTACTCTCTGTATCGATGCACATATTTTTTTGTCTAGTCACATTTCTCTGGCGCATAGTGTATTCATGTTCTTTCATTTCAATTACCATCTTCTCCATGCTACATCGTCTTACAACATGAAAAACACTTGTCCATCTACTTCATATTTTTTTGTTTTTGTTTTCTCTTTCTTTCTTTATTTTTCTATTTCTACTATATACATTATGTGCAATTTATTTTCCTATGATGCAACTATTAAGGGTAGGTGGTTCGACTATCCCTATACAGTTTCAGTCAACTACCATTCACCTATCCTTGCATTTATTTTCCTGTTTAATCTTGGAGCTGCACAAGCCCTCCATCTTTGATAGAATTTATCTCATATGGCTCTAGCTAATGCATCCTGAATTTCCCTAGGTGTTGTAAGTATTTACTATCATAGAGGAGAACCAGATATCCTTCCTTCAATTTATTCTTCTTTATGTATCTATCATGCCAAGATTTGTCTTTTTGTTTATGTACTTTCATAATGGAAACCAGTCATAATTCTTTATTCTTATAACTCCATGAGTTGAGACAACCTTTCTTAGGTTACACCTCTTTATATCATGTTTGTAATGGTTGCAATGCATAGACTAGGTATAAGATATTATAAAGGAACTACTAATTTCTAACCATACACCAATATGAAAGGTGTATGTCCTATGATTTTCTTGCATTTAGTTCTATAATCCCATCATATTTCCAATATCTTAAAATCTCAATCATCCCTATTCACATTGAAAATATTAGTTAAGTCATTCTCCAAAATCTTATTAAATGCTTCCACTATTCCATTAACTTGAAGATAATATGGTGTTCTCTTCTCATGGTGTATCTCAAATTCTTTAGGAATTACCTAGATGGTACTATTGATAAAATGAGTTCTGTGATCACTCATCAAAATCCTTCGACATCCAAATATTGTAATTCCATGATCAAATAGGAAGTGTGCTGCAATATTTTACTGCTACTGCTTCAACCCATCTGGTGAAATATTTTCTCATTGTAATGATATACCTTTCTCTTGATATTCTGGTTGGTGGATTAATTGTACCTACAAAGTCAATTTATCATTTTTGAAACACTTTAATAGTTACCTGAGGCTTTAATGGTATCTCATCCCTCCTGGATGGCTTCCATACCCTCTGTCAGACATCACAAGCCTCACAATACTCCTTTTCATCCTTAGAAACTATTGGCCACCATAATCCTGCGCATAGTATCTTCTACGCAGTGGATTTACCTACATAATGTCCTCATGTTATCCCTTCATGCGCTTCTGCTAAAATGATAGGACGTTCATGCTCCATGCGACATCTCTTTAAAATATTATGTTCTCCTAGTTTATACAAATGTCCTACAATAAGTCGGTAATATACAACTCTAAACACCAAATTTATCTTTTGTGCAGTGAGATATTCCTTTGGAGAAAATCCTATACTAAAAAATTCAATGATATCATAAAAATATTGATCGATAATTTGCACTGAAAACAGTTTTGCATCAACAAAATTGTCCTCCAAGTTGCTTGGTTCCTCTGCATTGGTTATCCTGGAAAGATGATTAGGCCCTGCATTCAATATTCCATGTTTCACAACTACTTCAAAATCAAACTCTTGGAATAACAACAATCATATACATATTCTACCCCCAATATTGGCTCGTTGACCATGTATTTAAGAGTAGAGTGATTTGTGAACATCTTAAAATGTTGTCCTAACAAATAATGTTTGAACTTATGCAATGCATACATCATATCCAAACCTTGTTTTTCTATTGTATTATAATTCTATTATGACTTGCAAATCCTATTGGGTGATCTATGCCACCTTCTCCTGGTTGTGTTAATACTTCTCCAAGTGTTATGGAAGATGCGTCCACATGAACATGGAACTCCTTTCACCAATATGGAAACACCAGAATTGGTGATGTCACCATTTTCTCCTTCAATATGTACACAATCTATTGGCACTCATCGTTCCATTGAAACTTAATATCCTTCTTTAAATACTTCACCATGGGTGCAGTAATATTTTCATAGATCTTTATAAATTTGTATAGTATCATGTATGACCAAATCTAACTCTCAATTTGTGCATTGTGTTAGGTGGTGGTAAAATAATAATAACAACAACCTTGGTAGGATCAACCAACAAACCATGCTTACACAACACATGCCCTAGTAAAATTCCAAATGGTGTGTTGAATATGCATTTCTTAATGTTAAAACAGGGATGCTAAATCCCTGTTATTTCAGAGCATCCATGTTATAGCATGGCCTGACCTGGGTGGGCGGGGATGTTACAGGGTTTCTCTAAATATTCTCTGAGTCACTACGAAATAACCTTCTCATTCTGAGTTTTTGCCTTTTAGCTCCCATTTTCACCAAGTCACAATGATTCTTCCTATTCACGTTTTCCACTTTTATATGTCCTTCCATAAATTCTCTGTCGTGTTGTACTTTTCCTACAACTCCTTTTTCCTTTTTTCAGCTACTCTCTGTATCGACGCACATAATTTTTTTTCTGGTCACATTTATCTGGCACATAGTTTATTCATGTTCTTTCATTTCAATTACCATCTTTGTCGTGATACATCATCTTACAACATGCAAAACACTTGGCCATCTACTTCATATTTTTTTGTTTTGTTTTTTTCCAATTTTTTTTTCTCTTTCTTTCTTTATTTTTCTATTTATACTATATACATCATGTGAAATTTATTTTCCTACGATGCAACTATTAAGGGTTGTTGGTTCGACTATCCCTATACAGTTTCAGTCAACTACCATTCACCAATCCTTGCATTTATTTTCCTGTTTAATCTTGGAGTTGCACAAGGCCTCCATCTTTGATAGACTTTATCTCATATGGCTCTAGCTAATGCATCCTGAATTTCCTTGGGTGTTGTAAGTATTTACTATCATAGAGAAGAACTAGATATCATTCCTTAAATTTATTCTTCTTTATGTATCTATCAAGCCAAGATTTATCTTTTTCTTTATGTACTTTCCTAATGGAAATGAGTCATAATCCTTTATTCTTCGAATGCCATGAGTTGAGCCAACCTTTCTTGGGTTGAACCTCTTTCTATCATGTTTTTAAAGGATGCAATGCACAGACTAGGTATCAAATACTCCAAAGGGACTACTACTTTCTAACCATACACCAATATGAAAGGTGTATATCCTATGAGTTTCTTGCATTTAGTTCTATAATTCCATAATATTGCTAGTATCTTCAAATCCCAATCATCCCTATTCTCATTGAAAATATTAGTTAAGTCATTCTCCAAAATCCTATTAAATTCTTCCATTATTCCATTAGCGTGAGGATAGTATGGTGTGCTCTTCTCATGGTGTATTTCAAATTCTTCAGGAATTACCTAGATGGTACTACTGATAACATGTGTTCCCTCATAACCCATCAAAATCTTAGGGAATCCAAATCTTGTAATTACATGTTCAAATAAGAAGTGCACTGCAATATTTTACTGCTACTGCTTCAACCCATCTGGTGAAATATTTTATCGTTGTAATGATATACCTTTCTCCTAATATTCTAGTTGGTGGATTAATTGTACCTACAAACTTAATTTATCATTTTTGAAATACTTTAATAGTTACTTGAGGCTTTAATGGTATCGCATCCCTCCTGGATGGCTTCCCTACCCTTTGACAGACATCACAAGCCTCACAATACTCCTTTTCATCCTTAGAAACTATTGGCCACCATAATCCTGCGCGTAGTATCTTCTACGCAGTGGCTTTACCTACATAATGTCCTCATGTTATCCATTCATGTGATTCTGCTAAAATGATAGGACGTTCATGCTCCATGCCACATCTCCTTAAAATATTATGTTCTCTTAGTTTATACAAATGTGATACAATAAGTTGGTAATCTACAACTCTAACCACCAAATTTGTCCTTTGTGCAGTGATATATTCCTTTGGAGAAAATCCTATACTCAAAAATTCAATGATATCATAAAAATACTCATCGACAATCTGCACTAAAAACAGTTCTACGTCAAGAAAATTGTCCTCCAAGTTTCTTGGCTCCTCTGCATTAGTTATCTTGGAAAGATGATCGGGCCCTGCATTCAATCATCCAACTTTCACAACTACTTCAAAATCAAACTCTTGTAATAACAATAATCATCTACATATTCTACCCCCAATATTGGCTCGTTGATTAGGTAGTTAAGAGCAGAGTGATTTGTGAACATCTTAAAATGTTGGCCTAACAAATAATGTTTGAACTTATGCAATGCATACACCATACACAAACCTTCTTTTTCTATTGTATTATAATTCTATTATGACTTGAAATTTCTATTGGGTGATTTATGTCACCTTCTCCTAGTTGTGTTAATATTGCTCCAAGTGTTATGGAAGATCCATCGAAATGAACATGGAACTCCTTTGACCAATCTGGAAACACCAGAATTTGTGATGTCACCATTTTCTCCTTCAATATGTCCACAATCTATTGGCACTCATCATTCCATTGAAAATTAATATCCTTCTTTAAATACTTCACCATGGGCGCAGTAATATTTTCATAGCTCTTTATAAATTTGTATAGTATCATGTATGACCAACTGTAACTCTCAATTTGAGCATTGACTTAGGTGGTGGTAAATTAACAATAACAACAACCTTAGCAGGATCAACCAACACACCATGCTTACACAACACATGCCCTAGTAAAATTCCAAATGGTGTGTTGAATATGCATTTCTTAATGTTAAAACATGGATGTTGTATCCCTGTTATTTCAGAGCATCCATGTTATAGCATGGCCCGACCTGGGTGGTCGGGGATATTACAGGGATTCTCTTAATATTGTTTGAATCACCTCGAAATAACTTTCTCATTCTGAGTTTTTGCCTTTTATCTCCCATTTTCACCAAGTCATAGTGATTCTTCCTGTTCACATTTTCCACTTTTATACATCGTGCCATAAATTCTTTGTCTCGTTGTACTTTTCCTACCACCTCCTTTTTTCCTTTCTTCAACTACTCTCTGTATTGACACACATTTTGTTTTGTCTAGTCACATTTCTCTAGCGCATAGTGTATTCATGTTCTTTCATTTCAATTACCATGTTCACCGTGCTATATCATCTTACAACATGCAAAACACTTGTATCTACTTCATATTTTTTTCTTTTTCTTTTTCCAATTTTCTTTTCTCTTTCTTTCTTTATTTTTCTATTTCTACTATATACATTATGTGCAATTTATTTTCCTACGATGCAACTATTAAGGGTTGTTGGTACGACTATCCCTATACAGTTTCAGTCAACTACCATTCACCAATCCTTGCACTTATTTTCCTATTTAATCTTGGAGTTGCACAAGGCCTCCATTTTTTATAGACTCTATCTCATATGTCTCTAGCTAATCCATCCTGAATTTCCCTGGATGTTGTAAGTATTTACTATCACAGAGGAGAACCGTATATCCTTCCTTAAATTTATTCTTCTTTCTGTATCTATAATGCTAAGATTTATCTTTTTATTTATGTAATTTCCTAATGGAAATCAATCATAATCCTTTCTTCTTCTAATTCCATGATTTGATCCAACCATTCTTGGGTTGCACCTCTTTCTATCATGTTTGTAATGGCTGCAATGCACATACTAGGTATCAAATACTCCAAAGGGACTACTACTTTGTAACCATACACCAATATGAAAGGTGTATGTCCTATGAGTTTCTTGCATTTAGTTCTATAATCCAATGATATTGCTAGTATCCTCAAATACCAATCATCCCTATTCACATTGAAAATCTTATTTAAGTCATTCTCCAAAATCATATTAAATGCTTCCACTATTCCATTATCTTGAGGATAGTATGGTGTGCTCTTCTCATGGTGTATCTCAAATTCTTCAGGAATTACCTAGATGTTACTATTGATAAAATGAGTTCCTTGATCACTTATCAAAATCATAGGGCATCCAAATCTTGTAATTACATGTTCAAATAGGAAGTGCGGTGCAATCTTTTACTGCTACTACTTCAACCCATCTAGTGAAATATTTTGGCATTGTAATGATATACCTTTCTCCTGATATTCTAGTTGGTTGATTAATTGTACCTACAAAGTCAATTTCTCATTTTTGGAACACTTTAATAGTTATTTGAGGCTTTAATGGTATCTCATTCCTCTTGGATGGCTCCCCTACCCTTTGATAGACATCAAAAGCCTCACAGTACTCCTTTTCATCCTTAGAAACTATTGACCACCATAATCCTGCGCATAATATCTTCTACATAGTGGATTTACCTACATAATGTCCTCATGTTATCCCTTCATGTGCTTTTGCTAAAATTATAGGACGTTCATGCTCCATGCCACATCTCCTTAAAATATTATGTTCTCCTAGTTTATACAAATTTCCTACAACAAGTTGGTAATCTACAACTCTAACCACAAAATTTCTCTTTTGTGCAGTGATATATTCCTTTGGAGAAAATCCTATACTCAAAATTTCAATGATATCATAAAAATACTCATCGACAATATGCATTGAAAACATTTCTACATCAAGAAAATTGTCCTCCAAGTTTCTTGGTTCCTCTGCATTGGTTATCCTATAAAGATGATCAGGCCCTGGATTCAATCTTCCATGTTTCACAATTTATTCAAAATAAAACTCTTGGAATAACAACAATCATCTGCATATTCTACCCCCAATATTGGCTCATTTACCTGGTATTTAAGAGCAGAGTGATTTGTGACATCTTAAAATTTTCTCCTAACAAATACTATTTGAACTTATGAAATGCATACACCATATCCAAACCTTCCTTTTAGGTTGTATTGTAATTCTATTATGACTTGCAAATGCTATTGGGTGATCTATGTCACCTTCTCCTGGTTTTTTTAATATTGCTCCAAGTGTTATTGACGATGCATCCACATGAACATGGAACTCCTTTGACCAATCTGGAAACACCATAATTTGTGATGTCACCATTTTCTCCTTCAATATGTCCACAATCTATTGGCACTCATCATTCCATTGAAACTTAATATCCTTCTTTAAATACTTCTCCATGTGCGCAGTAATATGTGCATAGCTCTTTATAGTTTTGTATAGTATCATGTATGACCAACTGTAACTCTCAATTTGCGCATTGACATAGGTGGTGGTAAATTAACAATAACAACAACCTTGGCAGGATCTACCAACAGACCATGCTTACACAACAAATGCCCTAGTAAAATTCCAAATGGTGTGTTGAATATGGATTTCTTAATGTTCAAACAAGGATGCTATATCCCTATTATTTCAGAGCATCCCTGTCATAGCATGGCCTGACCTGGGTGGCCAGGGATGTTATAGGGATGCTCTAAATATTCTTTGAATCGTCTCGAAATAACCTTCTCATTCTGAGTTTTCTCCTCTTAGCTCCCATTTTCACCAAGTCACAGTGATTCTTCCTGTTCATGTTTTCCAATTTTATATGTTGTGCCATAAATTCTCTATCATGTTGTACTTTTCCTACCACTTCCTTTTTCCTTTTCTCAACTACTCTCTGTATCAATGCACATATTTTTTTATGTAGTCACATTTCTCTAGCGCACAATGTATTCCTTTTCTTTCATCTCAATTACCATCTTCTCTGTGCTACATCATCTTACAACATGCAAAACACTTGTCCATCTACTTCATATTTTTTTGTTTTTGTTTGTCCAATTTTCTTTTATCTTTCTTCTTTATTTTTCTATTTCTGCTATATAGACTATGTACAATTTATTTTCCTACGATGCAACTATTAAGGGTTGTTGGTTCGACTATCCCTATATAGTTTTAGTCAACTACCATTCACCAATCCTTGCATTTCTTTTCATGCTTAATCTTGGAGCTGCACAAGGCCTCCATCTTTGATAGAATTTATCTTATATTGTTCTAGCTAATGCATCCTGAATATCCCTGGGTGTTGTAAGTATTTACTATCATAGAAGAGAACCATATATCCTTCCTTAAATTTCTTCTTTTTTATGTTTCTATCATGCCAAGATTTATATTTTTCTTTATGTACTTTCCTAATGGAAACCAATCATAATCCTTTATTCTTCTAATAAAATGCGTTCAACCAACCTTTCTTGGGTTGCACCTCTTTCTATCATGTTTGTAATGGATGCAATGCATAGACTAGGTATCAAATACTCCAAAGGGACTACTACTTTCTAACTATACACCAATATGAAAGGTGTATGTGTAACATCCCACTCCGACGCACTGAGAAAACTTATTCTTTGAGGACACTTGCTTGCAAGTGATCTGTACTTTTATGATATTAAACCATTTATTCTTGATTATGATGCGTTATGATAGATGACATGATGTTTTACTACTTTGACATATACATGTGCTATTGACTAAGTTTTATGGAGTGTGTATGGTTTTGGACCTTGAGGATGCAGAGGCATCGATGGAACCCCTTGGACTCTGGATTGAGTCAGGGAGTGTGCTATTTGGGTTGATTTATTTACTATGATATTTCATTGATTTGATGATTGATGAGGATAGGTTCTGACACGATTGTTGATGTTGCAGGCTGATGATAGCTTGCCGACCTTGCCGACCAGACTCACATATGGAGTAAAGGGGCCACACACAATTTCCAAAGAGGTTGAGGGAGAGGTGTGGACAACAACCCTGCCACAGCCTACTAGCACTCCCATCGTGGCTCAAACTGTAGGTTAACGATTACCTAGTTCAAGAGCATCCACGATGTCGTGAGGGAAGACTGCGACAGTCGCTCACGATGATTCTAAGTGGCACGCAATAAGGCGGGGGCCTTATTACTTAGAGCCCTTAGTCTCCCACAAGTTCACTTGGCGGAGTGTTAACTCCAGGGGTTATTGATATCTACCAATCAGTCAAGTTGGCGAGTGGCACCCTTAGAGCATGTGGTGCATCCTGAAGGGCACGTCGTGCAAAAGAAACACAAGAAGTGAGTGACACCCTTGGAGCATGTGGTGCATCCTGAAGGGCACATCGCGTAAAAGAAACATAAGAAGCGAGTGGCACCCTTGGAGCACGTGGTGCATCCTGAAGGGAATGTCACACAAAATAAATGAATGAGGCGGGTGGCACCCTTGGAGCACGTGGTGCATCCTGAAGGGCACGTCGCATTGATGTTGATGAAGGAACAAACCTAGATGGCCCTAAGACATTTAACACATTAAGAAATTCTTAAGCTACTTCCATAATTAAATGTCGCCTAGTTCAGAATCTAAGTCCTAAGTCTAAAACTTCTCAGGGTAAAATTTTGTCTAACCTTAGGAAGAGAAACTATGAA
>ML784574.1:720103-753606 GCA_009831015.1 Picea engelmannii | reverse complement strand
AATTAAACAAACAAACCACTTAAGTAATAGTTTTAGTCTTCATAAATTTTTGGGGTAAAATGAAGAGAGTATTAAATTAATTAAAATCTGTGGTTTTAAATTGTAAGGAAGAAATAAATTATTTAAATTGTGAAAGTGTAAAAAGATTTTAGATTAATAATAAAAGGAAAAGAGGAAAACGCGCAACTGCCATTTTGACTTTATTTAAAAGGGGAAAGAAGGGAAAAATAAAAATTAGGAAACTAAGAATTGGAGGAAACATAATAAAGGAAAGAAGGGAACTTATGGTAAAAAGCGAGGTCAACATAGTAAGGAATCTACAATTAGGAACCTTCTAAAAATGAACTAAATTAGAAACATCTTTTAGGGAAAGTATTTAAAACATGTAAGGGGATCTAGGAACACCTAGGAGGAAATATAGAAGAATTTCTAGGTGGGTGAGGGAAATGAGTCATTTAAATAAATTAAAGAAAATAAATTTTGGAGGAAAGTGGGGGATGAATGACACTTGTACGATGGAGAAATTTTAGAGGATTTTATTAAAACTTAAATTAAAAAGGGATTTAGGGAAAGTTTGAAGGTCTAAAACTCTATAAAAGAAAGGGAAGAGAAGGAAGAAAGGGGATCGACTGTTAGCGTAACGTTACGCTGCTGGAATTGTGACTTGACTGATTACTTGTGGAGAGTTGGGATTTTCTAGGTTGGATAGGAGTGGTAGCTTGGCCTTGTGAGGCAAGCTGGGAAGCTAGACGGACCATCTGGATTATGTATGGCCCCTTTGCGGCTCGGGGTGCTAAGGGGGAAGCAGAGTACCCCTAGCGATTGGCTGGGAGGTACCGGTGCAGTCTCTATGATCGGCGAGCGGGAGCGGCGCGGAGCAAGAGCAACATGGAGCACGGGGTCATCATTCGAGGCAGGAGTTAAGGAAACGGTATGTTTTTCATTTACATGATAGAAGGTATTAGGACCTTAGCCCTCTCTCATTGTTATCAGCATTTTTGTATTGACATTGTGTGATGAAAAATACTTAACTTCAAACAGCTTGGGTTCTTGTTGGATTAATTGGTTTCTTGCCTTGCTCTTCGGCGATTGTAATTGTTGGACAGTTATAAAAATATTACTTCTTACTCTGTTGTTGCATGTCGATATTAGATAAAATAATTTTATGATCTCAGCATTGTCGATATTCCTTGGATCTGTGCGATCTCCCGCTATGCCTTATGTTTGTTGTCTGTGTTTTTACATTGCCGTGGACGTTTTGTTTTAATATGGGCATACTCATATTGCCGTGTGCGTTTAAATATTTCAGAGGGCGTTTTTATATCTTATTGTAAGCATTTTGCATTTGATGTAGGCGTTTACAAATGATGGCGGGCATTTTTATATATGTCTATGGGCGTTTGTAATGATGGGGGCATTTATATCTTGTTGTGAGCATTTTGCATTTGTTGAAGGCGTTTAAAAATGATGGTGGGTGTTTTTATATATGTCCATGGGCGTTTGTAATGATGGGGGCGTTTATATATTTCTGTGGGCACTGTTCATTTGCTGTAGGCGTTTAAAAATGATGGTGGGCGTTTTTATATATGTCTATGGGAATTTGTAATGATGGGGGCGTTTATATCTTTTTGTGGGCATCTTGCATTTGTTGTAGGCGTTTAAAAATGATGGTGGGCATTTTTATATATGTCTATGGGCGTTTGTAATGATGCGGGCGTTTATATCTTGTTGTGGGCATTTAAAAATGATGGTGGGTGTTTTTATATATGACTGTGGGCATTTGTTTTAATACGGGCATTTATATATGACTGTGGGTGTTTATATCTGACTGGGGGCGCTTTTAAATATGACTATGAGTGTATTGGCATATTTGTTTTATAAAATTTCTCTAAGAATTCGTTTTACTGTTCTGGCAATTTGTTTTACTGTTCTGGCAATTCGTTTTACTGTTCTGGCCATTCGTTTTATGTGTTCTGGCAATTCATTTTACTGTTCTAGCAATTCGTTATACTCGCAATTTGTTTTACTGTTCTGGCAATTCGTTTTGCTATTCTGGTCATTCATTTTATGTGTTCTGGCAATTCGTTTTACTGTTCGGGCAATTCATTTTATGTGTTCTGGCAATTCGTCTTACTATTCTCGCAATTTGTGTTCTAGCAAATGAAGCTGCATATAAAGCAATTGCATGGATGTTGATAGCTAGTAGGGAATGAAGATTTACTGTTATTTATTTCAAGGTCAAATAGTATAAATTGAAATGTTTTGTTGTCTTATTGTAAGTTGTTATAATATATTGCATAGGTAACACACTAGAAGTATCGAGATTATTATTTTATTGCTAGTCATTTTAAAATAGAACATGATAATGTTAGAGTATTATGGTAAGGGTAGTGAAATTTTATCATCTTGACGACACACAAGATGAAATGTTAACTCGGTTTTAGGTTAATGTTATCGCAGCATAAGGCAGGGTAAGGTTAGTGTTAGATACAAGAATGCATGTGTTGATTTTCTCTTGCAATTTGTTTCAATACAAATGTAATGTTGGTTTGTTTTAGGGCAGTGTTATGGAAATATAAAGCCAATGTAATGTTAAGTATAGCCAACAGGGAATGTAAATTAATGTTATTTTAACTGCAAGGTTACAGTGATAGAAAATGTAATGATGTTATTAATATGGTAAGTTTACTGTAATATAGAAATTGTTATGGTAAATGGTAGTTGGAACGTGGTGATACAAAATAAAAATGTAAAGGTTAATGCTAATGAATATCAATATAATGTTATGATTACTTTGTTGCCTTATTATTGTAATATAAAATGAAATATTATTAGGCTATAGTATTGTAGTGTTGGCAACATACAAGAAGTAAGGTAATGAAGAAATTGTGTTGCAAGGGAAATTTAGCATGAATGGATTATGATGAAATATAGCGTAATGACTTGAAATGCTAATATTCCTGTTAAAAGTGAATGTGAAAATGGTCATCTTATGGCAATGATATTGTAGTTTATTTTTTATGGATAACACATAAGATGTAAGGCGCTTGTTATTAATTGCAGAGTTACTGTATTAAAATGTAATATGGATGTCATTCAGGTTAATATTGTTAAGACTGATGGATTGTTGGCACAGAATTATAACATCTTGAACTAAGTGCAATAGGTCATTATGGATTAGTAAATGGAAATGTACAATCAATTGAAACTGCCTCAGCAAGGGATTGGTTTTAAATTGGAATTGCTATTAATTGAATTTACCCTTAATTGGCTTGCACAGGGTAGAGGACGTGGTTGACCCTTAAATATTGTTGCCTCTTGTATATATATTTTATTGCTTGTTCTACTTGTGGGGTGGGACGTAGACACCTCCATGTTCCTCAGAACAGTCGCCAGCCCTGAGACCTTAAATGGTTAAAATCGATGGGAACCCGGGCTTGAGCGTTGCTTATGTGTCTTGGAGGTCCTAACCACTGCAGGGTAGGATGGATGGGTAGTCAGTCCTATTTATTTATCGTCGTTTGTTGTTCATTACTGACAGAGATTACTAGTTTCTGCCTGAGCAGTCGGCCAAGAACCTATCTGACATTCTCTCTCTCTAGAGCAGAGAACTAAAATTAAAATCCTTGCTTTCCTGTGCAAAAATAGTAAAAACTACTATTATGGATTCTTCCATCTGTGTTCGTATTGTACATAACATCGTATGTCATTTAATGCTTGCAGTTACTTGTTGTGCGTCTTATGTCTTCTTGTTGTGATCATCGTGGTTGCGTCTTGTTAGTCGTCGGGTGGCGACGTAGAGTCAAGTGTGTCTGTTTCCTTTTTACACGCACGCACACACCCTAAAAAAAAAAAAAAAAAAAAAAAAAATGCACCTGTTATCAGAGTTATTGTCATAACGAGGAGGTTGTTACATATGGTATCAGAGCCAGTTCGACCCGTGACTTGGGATCGCTACGGATTTCGTTGACATGATTTAATTATACTGTTGCGGATCGAGTTGACTATATGCTTGCAGGTAATCATGGATAGAGGACGCCGTGGAGGCAGACGACGGGGTGCTAGGGGAGGAGCCGCGATGCCTCTAGTAGCATCCACACTTGAGGGGTCTAAGCCCCATGGAGGGGAGAAGGTTCTCAGACAGGAGCAGATAACAGTTGGAGACGTGGTCGGGATGATGAGATTTTTTCAGCGCATGTCCGAGGCACTGATCAGCCGCTTGGACAGAGATGAGGCCAGGGCGCCGACACCTGTCGAGGTTCCGCCGCATGCACCAACCATTACTGGTAGCATTCACTATGAACTCGAGAAGGTCAAATTTCCCGAGTTCTTTGGTGCTCCGGATGGCGCAGCTGCTGAGGCATGGTTGGAGAATATGGCGATGTGCTTTGCACTTCGCGATTATACCTCCAACATGAAGGTATGCATGGCGGTCATTCAACTAAAGGGGAGTGCTCTTCTATGGTGGAAGATGCTCCTACCACAACTAAACATGGCCATCAAAGACGTGTCATGGGAACTATTCGAGGAATGGTTCCGAGAGAGGTACCTTTCAGAGGAATTCATTGAGCATCAGCTCAATGAGTTCAACGCCTTATGACAGGGAGGTCGTACGGTGCCTGATTATGAGGCACATTTTATGGAACTGCTCCAGTATGCTGCACATCTTAACACAGAGAAACTTAAGGTCAACTAGTTCATGTTCGGCCTTAACGACAGTCTACGTGCAAAGGTTAGGATTTTGATGCCTCAAACTTTGCATGATGTTATCCAGAAGGCCCTCATAGCAGAGGAGGAGCTTATTAGTGGGGGTCAGACCAGGACTCCAGCGATATCAGCTGGGCAGGTTTCATCTGGAACACAGTAGCACCAGACACCAGCGAGACTTACGCAGGGATATCGTGGCTTCCAGAGGGGATCCACTTTCACTACACCCAAACGACCACCACCTCAACAACGGAGCCCTTATCGGGGACCAGTGCATTAGCAGTGGTGTCGCCCATAGAAACAACAGTTTAGGCCTGTTCAACAGAACAAACCAGGGTTCCAGGCTGGTGGGCCGTCGTTTTCTACTTCAGGTACCAGGACTACTAGGCCAAAGAAGGGGTGTTGGACGTGTGGGGAGCCACACTACCAGCGCGACTGCCCTGTGGAGAGGACCAGAGCATCCGGATCAGTTGGACCCACTACAATGGAAGATATGGGCAAGGCCCATCGGATTTATGCAACGGTGAATAAATTCCAGGCAGAGCACCAGTCGAATGTGATCAAGACGACAGGTACTGTCGCTGACCAGACCCTTAGTATTTTGATTGATCCTGGTGCTACTGAGAGTTTCATTTTTGGTATAGCGCTACAAATGATTAAGGTAAAGGCAGTCGATCAGGACGAGTTTAGCTTCATAGAGATGGCTTCAGGAGACAAATAGAAGGTGGGAGGAAACGTTACGGGCTGTGCCCTTAACCTAGGAGAGTTTGTCATGAGGACCAACTTGTACGTTACGATCCTAGGATCTTACGATGTCGTAATTGGTATGGATTGGTTGGAATCGCATGAGGCGATACTCAACTATAAGACAAAACGATTGAGCTTGGTCGATGATGAGGGATAGAGACATGCGATTGTAGGACGGAACCAGGGAGTTTCCCTGAGGTTCGTCTCTTCCTTACAGTTATGGAAGAGTATGCGTAAGGGGTGCAAGCTTTATGTGATCCTTGCACTAAACGAAAAGGGAGTGGCGGAAGGTCTAGAAAACCTTCCGGTGGTGAAGGAGTTTGCGGAAGTATTTCCAGAGGAGTTACTGGGGATGCCACTGGAAAGGGAATTGGAGTTTACCATAGACCTAAAACCGAGGACCGAACCGATAGAAAGAATGCCTTATCGGTTGTTGACCCCGTAGTTGCAAGAGTTGAAAATGCAACTGAAGGAGTTGCTGGACCTGAGATTGATATGTCCTAGTGTGTCACCGTGGGGTGCACCTGTTATTTTAATTCGGAAGAAGGACGGATCATGGAGGATTTGCATTGACTACCGTCAAGTGAACAAGGCTACCATCAAGAATCAATATCCCTTACAAAGAATTGATGATATGTTCGATCAAATGAAGGGTGCGATGGTGTTATCCAAGATCGACTTACGATCGGGGTACCACCAGTTGTGGATCAGGGAGGATGACATCCCTAAGACCACCTTTAAGATGATATTTGGACATTACGAGTTTACTATTTTACCGTTTGGACTAACAAACACCCCAGGGGTATTTATGAGTTTGATGAATGGGGTGTTCTGTGAGTACTTGGACAAGTTCGTCCAAGTATTCATTGACAATATTTTGATCTACTCTTGGATGACAGAGGAGTATGACGAGCACTTGTGCTTGGTACTACAGTGTCTGCGAAAGCACAAATTGTATGGGAAACTGTCCAAATGATCTTTTTATCAATCGAGGATTCACTACTTATGGCATGTCATCTCCAGCGAAGGTATCGCCGTGGATCCAGCCAAGGTCGAGGCTATTATGGAATGGCCTGCGTCAACGAATTTCATAGAGGTGCGTATTTTTATGGGCTTAGTAGGATACTATCGATGGTTTGTCGAGGGATTTTCGAAGATAGCAAATTCGATCACGAAATTGCAAAAGAAAAACCAGAAGTTTGTTTGGACTGAGAAATGTGTGGAAGCATTTCGGAGGCTTAAAGAGTTGTTGAAAACAACACCGATACTAAAAGTCCCTGACATGGACACAAAATTTTTGGTATGCACTGATGCATCCAAGGAAGGCTTAAGTGGAGTCTTGATGAAAGACAAACGAGTAATCGCTTACATTTCGAGGAAACTGAGAAGGCATGAGGAGAACTACAGAATGCACGATTTGGAGTTACTAGCCATCATATATGCCTTGAAGGTTTGGAGACACTACCTTGTGGTATGGAAATTTGAACAAAAAACTGATCATTGTGGACTACAACACATTTTTACGCAAAGAAACCTGAACGTGCGACAACAGCGTTGGTCGAAATTTCTTAGTGAGTATGACTTCAAGATTACTTACATAAAGGGAATAGTGAACCGAGTGGAGGATGCTTTGAGTCAGAGGCCATGCGTCCTTTCGGTGTTGCCTCTTCAGATGAATATACGTGAGAATATTCTCACTTTACAGCGTGACGATGACTGGTACAAAGAGGTCGAGGGTTTTATCGGACAAAACACAATAATGGTACCACGATATGAGGGATTTTCTTTTGATAGCGATGGGTTATTGAGGTTTAAAAGTCAGATTTATGTACCGCCTAACGACGAGTTGAGGATGTTGATCCTGAGTGAGGCTCATAGAGCAGTTTACATGGCTCAACCAAGAGTCACGAAGATGAGGGCAAACCTTAAACCCTTATTCTTCTAGAAGGGAATGAAGGCCGACATAATCAACTTTGTGGCTAGATGTCTAGAGTGTTAGAAGGTAAAGGTTGAACATAGACACCCGACAGGATTAGTTCAACCATATGCCATTCTGGAATCAAAATGGGAAGTTATTTCGATGGATTTTATTGTTGGATTTCCACTAATGACAAGGAGACATGACTCGATTTTTGTAGTAGTAGACACTCTAACGAAGAGTGCTCACTTTATTCCTGTGCGTACGACGTATCAGGCACCTGAAATAGAGAGAGTTTTCATCAGTCATATTGTGAGGCTGCATGCCATGCCTAATAAGATTATATCTGATTGAGGATCGGTGTTTACTAGACGATTTTGGATGAGTTTCCAAGAGGCCTTGGGAACCCAACTTAATTTTAGTACTGCGTATCACCCAGAGACTGACGGACAGACCGAACGAACGAACCAAACCTTGAAAGACATGTTGCGCATGTACGTGATGGACCAACAAAAGTGTTGGGAGGAATTCTTGCCTCTAGTAGAATTCGCTTATAACAACAGTTACCAGAGCACCATTAAGATGGCGCCTTTTGAGTTTCTTTATGGGCGACCGTGTCGGATGCCCTTGAGTTGGGATCGGCTTGAGGATAGGGTCCTGGTGGGACCAAGAGTGTTCCAAGAAATGGAAGAGCAAGTGTAAACCATAAGACAAAGGATTAAAGAAGCACAAGATCAACATAAGAGTTATGCCGATGGGCACTGAGTCGACCGTAGCTACGAGGTCGGCGATCGAGTCTTCTTGTGGGTTAAACCACATAAGAGTTCGATCAAGTTTGGAAAGGGAGCTAAAATCTCTCCTAGTTTTGTGGGACCTTTCAAGATTGTGGACAAAAAGGGGCCCATGGCCTATCGACGGGCCTTGCTTGATTCCTTGAGGCATATGCACGATTTTTTTCATGTATCTGCTTTTAAGACACTATATTAGTGATCCTACACATGTGATTGACAAGAATTCCTTGCAGGTATCGAATGAGGGAGTGCTCACGGCTGAGACGGTCTACATCTTAGATCATCGTGTTTGACAGTTACAACATTGAACAATAGATCAGGTCAAGGCCTAGTGGGACAGTTATAGTCTGCACTCGGTGACCTGGGAGGGCGCATATGATATGCACCAACAATTTCCATTTTTGTTTGATAGATAGACTTATGATACCGTGATACTTTTATTTTGGCATTTATACTGAGAAACTTCGAGACAAAGTTTAGACCAAGAGGGGGTGTATGTAACATCCCGCTTCGGCACATTGTGAAAACTTATTCTTTGAGGACACTTGCTTGCAAGTGATCTGGACTTTTATCATATTAAAACATTTATCCTTGATTATGATGCCTTATGATAGATGACATGATGTTTTACTACTTTGACATAGACAGGTGCTATTGACTAAGTTTTATGGAGTGTGCAGGGTTTTGGACCTTGAGGATGCAGAGGCATCGATGGAACCCCTTGGACTCTGGATTGAGTCAGGGAGTGTGCTATTTGGGTTGATTTATTTACTATGATATTTCATAGATTCGATGATTGATGAGGACAGGTTCTAACACGATTGTTGATGTTGTAGGCTGACGATAGCTTGCCGACCAGACTCACATATGGAGTAAAGGGGCCACACACGATTTCCAGAGAGGTTGAGGGAGAGGTGTGGACATTAGCCCTGCCATAGCCTACTAGCACTCCTGTCGTGGCTCAAACTGTAGGTTAATGATTACCTAGTTCGAGAGCATCCACGATGCCGTGAGGGAAGACTGCAACAGTGGCTCACGATGATTCTAAGGGGTGTGCAATAAGGCGGGGGCCTTATTCCTTAGATCCCTTAGTCTCCCACAAGTTCACTCGGCGGAGTGTTGACTCCAGGGGTTATTGATGTCTACCAATCAGTCAAGTTGGTGAGTGGCACCCTTGGAGCACGTGGTGCATCCTGAAGGGCACGTCGCGCAAAAGGAACACAAGAATCAAGTGGAACTCTTGGAGCACGTGGTGCATCCTGAAGGGCACGTCACGCAAAAGAAACATAAGAAGCGAGTGGCACCCTTCGAGCACGTGGTGCATCCTGAAGGGCACGTCGTGCAAAAGAAACGAATGAGGCGGGTGGCACCCTTGGAGCACGTGGTGCGTCCTGAAGGGCATGTCGCGTTGATGTTGATGAAGGAACAAACCTAGATGTCCCTAAGACATTTAACACATTAAGAAATTCTTAAGCTACTTCCCTAATTAAATGTCGCCTAGTTCAGAATCTAAGTCCTAAGTCTAAAACTTCTCAGGGTAAAATTTTGTCTAACCTTAGGAAGAGACACTATAAAAAAAAAAATATAAAAAAAAATTTAAACAAAAAAACCACTTAAGTAATAGTTTTAGTCTTCATAAATTTTTGGGGTAAAATGAAGAGAGTATTAAATTTATTAAAATCCGTGGTTTTAAATTGTAAGGAAGAAATAAATTATTGAAATTGTGAAAGTGTAAAAATATTTTAAATTAATAATAAAAGGAAAAGAGGAAAATGAGCAACTGCCATTTTGGGTTTATTTAAAAGGGGAAAGAAGGGAAAAATAAAAATTAGAAAACTAAGAATTGGAGGAAACATAATAAAGGAAAGAAGGGAACTTATGGTAAAAAGCGAGGTCAACATAGTAAGGAATCTGCAATTAAGAACCTTCTAAAAATGAACTAAATTAGCAACGTCTTTTAGGGAAAGTATTTAAAACATGTAAGGGGATCTAGGAACACCTAGGAGGAAATATAGGAGCATTTCTAGGTGGGTGAGGGAAATGAGTCATTTAAATAAATTAAAGAAAATAAATTTTGGAGGAAAGTGGGGCATGAATGACACTTGTACGATGGAGAAATTTTAGAGGATTTTATTAAAACTTAAATTAAAAAGGGATTTAGGGAAAGTTTGAAGGTCTAAAACTCTATAAAAGAAAGGGAAGAGAAGGAAGAAAGGGTATCGGCTGTTAGCATAACGTTACGCTGCCAGAATTGTGACTTGACTGATTACTTGTGGACAGTTGGGATTTTCCAGGTTGGATAGGAGTGGTAGCTCGGCCTTGTGAGGTGATCTAGGAAGCTAGATGGACCATCTGGATTGTGTGTGGCCCCTTTGTGGCTCAGGGGGCTAAGGGGGAAGTAGAGTACCCCTAGCGATTGGCTGGGAGGTTACCGGTGTAGTCTCTACTGTCGGCGAGCGGGAGCGGCGCGGAGCAGGAGCAGCATGAGACGCGGGGTCATCATTCGAGGCAAGAGTTAAGGCAATGGTATGTTTTTCATTTGCATGATAGAAGGTATTAGGACCTTAGCCCTCTCTCATTGTTATCAACATTTTTGTATTGGCATTGTGTCATGAAAAATACTTAACTTCAAATGGCTTGGGTTCTTGTTGGATTAATTGGTTTCTTGCCTTGCTCTTCGGTGATTGTAATTGTGGGACAGTTATAAAAATATTACTTCTTACTTTGTTGTTGCATGTCGATATTAGATAAAATAATTTTATGATATCGGCATTGCCGATCTTCCTTGGATCTATGTGATCTCCCTCTATGCCTTGCGTTTGTTGTCTGTGTTTTTATATTGCTGTGGACATTTTGTTTTAATCTGGGCAGACTCATATTGCCATGGGCATTTAAATATTTCAGAGGCCGTTTTTATATCTTACTGTGGGAATTTTGCATTTGTTGTAGGCGTTTACAAATGATGGTGGGCGTTTTTATATATGTCTATGGGCGTTTTTAATGATGGGGGCATTTATATCTTGTTGTGAGCATTTTGCATTTGCTGTAGGCGTTTAAAAATGATGGTGGGTGTTTTTATATATGTCTATGGGCGTTTGTAATGATGGGGGCATTTATATGTTGCTGTGGGCATTTTGCATTTGCTGTAGGCGTTTAAAAATGATGGTGGGCATTTTTATATATGTTTATGGGCGTTTGTAATGATGGGGGCGTTTATATCTTGTTGTGGGCATCTTGCATTTGTTGTAGGTGTTTAAAAATGATGGTGGGCGTTTTTATATATGTCTATGGGCATTTGTAATGATGGGGGCGTTTATATCTTGCTGTGGGCATTTTGCATTTGCTGTAGGCGTTTAAAAATGATGGTGTTCATTTTTATATATGACTGTGGGCATTTGTTTTAATGCGATCATTTATATATGACTGTGGGAATTTATATCTGAATGGGGGCGTTTTTAAATACGGCTATGAGTGTATTGGCATATTTGTTTTGTAAAATTTCTCTAAGAATTCGTTTCATTGTTCTCGCAATTTGTTTTACTGTTCTGGCAATTCGTTTTACTGTTCTGTCCATTCGTTTTATGTGTTCTGGCAATTCGTTTTATTGTTTTGGCAATTCGTTGTACTGGCACTTTGTTTTACTGTTCTGGCAATTCGTTTTGATGTTCTGGCCATTCGTTTTATGTGTTCTAGCAATTTGTTTTACTGTTCGGGAAATTCGCTTTATGTGTTCTGGCAATTCGTCTTACTGTTTTGGCAATTCGTGTTCTGGCAAATGAAGCTGCATATAAAGCAATTGCATGGATGGTGATAGCTAGTAGGGAATGTAGATTTACTGTTATTTATTTCAAGGTCAAATAGTATAAATTGAAATGTTGTGTTGTCTTATTGTAAGTTGTTATAATATATTGCATAGGTAACACACTAGAAGTACCGAGATTATTATTTTATTGCTAGTCATTTTAAAATAGAACATGATGATGTTAGAGTATTATGGTAAGGGTAGTGAAATTTTATCATCTTGACAACACACAAGATGAAACGTTAACTCGGTTTTAGGTTAATGTTATTGCAGCATAAGGCAGGGTAAGGTTAGTGTTAGATACAGGAATGCATGTGTTGATTTTCTGTTGCAATTTATTTCAATACAAATGTAATGTTGATTTTTTTTACGGCGGTGTTATGGCAATATAAAGCCAATGTAATGTTAAGTATAGCCAACAGGGAATGTAAATTAATGTTATTTTAATTGCAAGGTTATGGTGATAGAAAATGTAATGATGTTGTTAATATGGTAAGGTTACTGTAATATAGAAATTGTTATGGTAAATGGTAGTTGGAATGTGGTGATACAAAATAAAAATGTAAAGGTTAATGCTGATGAATATCAATATAACGTTATGATTACTTTGTTGCCGTATTATTGTAATATAAAATGAAATATTATTAGGCTATAGTATTGTAGTGTTGGCAACATACAAGAAGTAAGGTAATGAAGAAATTGTGTTGCAAGGGAAATTTAACATGAATGGATTATGATGAAATATCGCGTAATGACTTGAAATGCTAATATTCCTGTTAAAAGTGAATATGAACGTGGTCATCTTATCGCAATGATTATGTAGTTTATTTGTTATGGATAACACATAAGATGTAAGGCGCTTGTTATTAATTGCAGAGTTACTGTATTAAAATGTAATATGGATGTCATTCAGGTTAATATTGTTAAGACTGGTGGATTGTTGGCACGGAATTATAACATCTTGAACTAAGTGCAATAGGTCATTATGTGTTAGTAAATGGAAATGTACAATCAATTGAAACTGCCTCAACAAGGGATTTCTTTTAAATTGGAATTGCTATTAATTGAATTTACCCTTAATTGGCTTGCGCAGGGTAGAGGACGTGGTTGACCCTTAAATATTGTTGCCTCTTGTATATATATTTTATTGCTTGGTATGCTTGTGTGGGGTGGGACATAGACACCTCCATGTTCCTCAGAACAGTCGCCATCCATGAGACCTTAAATGGTTAAAATCGATGGGAACCCGGGCTTGAGCGTTGCTTATGTGTCTTGGAGGTCCTAACCACTGCCGGGTAGGATGGACCGGTAGTCAGTCCTATTTATTTATTGTCGTTTGTTTTTCATTATTGATAGAGATTACTATTTTCTACCTGAGTAGTCGGCCATGAGCCTATCTGAAATTCTCTCTCTCCGGAGTAGAGAACTAAGATTAAAAGCCCTGCTTTCCTGTGCAGAAATAGTAAAAACTACTACTATGGATTCTTCCATCTGTGTTCGTATTGTACATAACAATGTATGTCATTTAATGCTTGAATTTACTTGTTGTTTTCCTTATGTCTTCTTGTTGTGATCATCGTGGTTTCGTCTTGTTAGTCGTCGGGTGGCGACGTAGAGTCAAGTGTGTCTGTTTCCTTTTTACACGCGCGCACACACACTAAAAAAAAAAATTGCACCTGTTATCAGAGTTGTTGTTGTAAGGAGGAGGCTGTTACAGTATGTCCTATGAGTTTCCTACAGTTAGTTCTATAATCCAATAATATTGCTAGTATATTCAAATCCCAATCATCCCTATTGACATTGAAAATATTAGTTAAGTCATTCTCCAAAATCTTATTAAATGCTTCCACTATTCCATTAGCTTGAGGATAGTATGGTGTTCTCTTCTCATGGTGTATCTCAAATTCTTTAGCAATTACCTAGATGGTACTATTGATAAAATGAGTTCCTGGATCACGCATTAAAATCCTAGGCCATTCAAATCTTGTAATCACATGTTCAAACAGGAAGTGTGCTGCAATATTTTAATGCTATTGCTTCAACCCATCTGGTGAAATATTTTGTCATTGTAATGATATACCTTTCTCCTCATATTCTATTCAGTGGATTAATTGTACCTAGAAAGTCAATTTCTCATTTTTGAAACACTTTAATAGTTACTTGAGGCTTTAATGGTATCTCATCCCTCCTGGATAGCTTATCTACCCTCTGATAGACATCACAAGCCTCATAATACTCCTTTTCATCCTTAGAAACTATTGGCCACCATAATCATGTACGTAGTATCTTCTACGCAGTGGATTTACCTACATAATGTCCTCATGTCATCTCTTCATGTGCTTCTACTAAAATGATAGGACGTTCATGCTCCATGCCACATCTCCTTAAAATATTGTGTTCTCCTACTTTATACAATTGTCCTACAATAAGTTGGTAATCTACAACTCTAACCACAAAATTTGTCTTTTGTGCAGTGATATATTCCTTTGGAGAAAATTATATACTCAAAAATTCAATTATATCATAAAAATACTCATTGACAATTTGCACTGAAAACAATTATGCATCAAGAAAATTGTCCTCCAAGTTTCTTGGTTCGTCTACATTGGTTATCCTAGAAATATGATTAGGCCCTGCATTCAATATTCCATGTTTCACAACTACTTCAAAATCAAACTCTTGGAATAAAAACAATCATATACATATTCTACCCCCAATATTGGCTCGTTGACCAGGTATTTAAGAGCAGAGTGTTTTTTGAACATCTTAAAATGTTGGCCTAACAAATAATGTTGGCCTAACAAATAATGCTTTAACTTATGCAATGCATACACCATATCCAGACCTTATTTTTATGTTGTATTATAATTCTGTTATGACTTCAAAATGCTATTGGGTGATCTATGTCACCTTCTCCTGGTTGTGTTAATACTACTCCAAGTGTTATTGAATATGCATCCACATGAACATGGAACTCCTTTAACCAATCTGGAAACACCAGAATTGGTGATGTCACCATTTTCTCCTTCAATAGGTCCACAATCTATTGGCACTCGTCATTCCATTGAAACTTAATATCCTTCTTTAAATACTTCTCCATGTGCACAATAATATGTGCATAGCTCTTTATAATTTTGTATAGTATCATGTATGACCAACTGTAAATCTCAATTTGCCCATTGACTTAGGTGGTGGTAAATTAACAATAACAACAACCTTGGAAGGATCAACCAATAGACCATGCTTACATAGCACATGACCTAGTAAGATTCCAAATGGTGTGGTGAATATTAATTTCTTAATGTTCAAAGATATTTAAAACTATCCACACTTATCTAACATTAGTGTCAAAATTTGAACATGATCTTTCAATAAGATAAATATTTTCTAATCATCGAGATAAAACTAAACAAACTTATGTATAAAATCTTTAAATGTAGCTACCACTACCCTTGAAAATATAGCATAGGAGTTATTCAATCCAATGGGCACAATTGCGTACTAATATGTCCCCCATTCTATGGAAAATGTAGTTATGATGATCCTCTAGTGTATTCTAATCTAATGATACCCTGAAAATACATCAATAAATGAGTATGCTTCTTGTCCTCCTACATTCTCCAATACCTCGTTTGTAAAAGGAGTAGGGAAGTGATCATGAACAAAAACATCATTCAAATTCCTTAAGTCTGCAAAGATCATTATTCCCCCTTTATTCTTCTCCTAAACAACCATAGGGATAATCCACTCAGATTTTTCAACAGGTTCTATTATCCCAACCTCTGACATTTTATCAATCTATGTATTCACTTTCTATATATATATTGGATTCAATATATATGGTATTTGAATTATTCGTATAGCATATGGTATCAATGGGATCTTAATTTCTTCAATTTCTCCTGCTACCCCTTTCATTTATGAAAACATCATTGGAAACAAGTCACTATCCTTGCACAATAACTTTGTTATTTTTTCCACTACCTGGTTATCCCAATAGTCACCAATACTTGCAATATTTGGATTCTCTTCTATTCCAATATTTACCTTATTTATCTTTAGTGTTTCAGAAAATTATTCTGACTCTAATTTTGGACCTTCTACTTCTCTTTCCCCTTCAACTTCTATAATTTGAATATCCCATAGGTTTTCTTCGGTTGGGTCACGTTCCGTGACATGGTAAAAATGTAACAGTTGTCTGACTTCATGCCTATTCTAATTTTGATAACATGTTACAATTCCAACTTCTGGTTCTTCAAATATCTTCTCTTTTATCTACTTCAGTGATGCATGTATTTCTAGATGCTCATGTTCAAATGAAAAGGTGATCATAAAATCTTGTTGCAAATCTCCCCACTTTGCAATTCCTCTACGCAGTTCCAATTTTGTATACTAATTCCTCATTATTCCTTATAATGTATGAATAAAGTGATGTGCCCATTTCTATGGTGGAACTAATCTATATTGGGTTACACATTTGTCTATATGTTGTCTGGGATGTCCCATTCCATCATATGTTCTATTAGATATGTGGTATCAATGGATTTTTTCTCGCAAATCACTTGTCGCTTGGACAATTTTCATGGAATACATGATAACACACTATGAGGATACAAGGAGAAATACCTTCTTTAGGAAATTGATAAATCTCAAGTAAAAGGGTTCAGTTGTGGAGCACATTGAGAAATTCCAAAGATTTAATATAAAGGTATCATATATTCCATATGAACACCTGATTGATGTATTCATAGGAACTTTAAAGGATAACATTCAACATGAGGTTCACCTTTGGCAACCCAAATCATTGGAGAATTCGTTCAGGGTGGCAAGAAATGTTGAAAGTAAAAATATGGCTATGGCTACTAAAAGGACCACTCCTAACATCTATCGAGAGAATAATGTTCCTTCTTCTAAAATACCTCAACAATTGGAGGAAAGAAAATAAAAAGGTTTATACTTTGATTGTGACAAAAACTATAGTAAGGGACATAAGTGTCGTGACAAGAAATTATTCTACATAGGTTGTGAAGAGGAAGAAGAAAAAGAACAATAATCATCTCAAGATGAAAACACAGAAGAGATTTCTTCTGAAGATTTGACTCCCAAGATATCATGCAATGCATTGGTTGGAATTATCACTCCTCAAACCCTCAAGATCGAAGGATATATCAAAAATAAAAAGGTAATAGTCGCAATTCATTTTGGTAGTACTCATTTCATTCACTATAAATTATCCAAATATCTCAATTGCTTTATATTTCCAGCGCTAGAGTTTCAAGTAATGATGACAAATGGAGGAACTATCAATTTCTCACAAAAATGTCATAAGATCAATCTTACTATGGGGGAATAAGTAATGAGTAGTCCAATTATTTCAATTCCCATGGGTGGTGTTGATGTCTGACTACGAGTCCAATGGTTACAATCCTTGGGAACAATGGATTTTAATTTTCAAGAACCTTTCATGAAGTTTTCAATGGAAGGAAAGGAAATTGAGTTAAGGGGTATGACAGGGAAACCTAGTAAGTTGATAATCTCTAATGGAATGACAAAATTATTGGAAAAGGGACATCAATGTGTAATTGTAAAACTATTCTCACTAGATATTCAAACATCTAAGACATATATTCCACTAGATCTCCAAGTGATTATTGATAATCATTCTAAAGTATTTGAATATATTCCCAAAGGTCTTCCACACAGTCAAAATCATGATCATTCTATTCACTTAATTCCTAGGAGTGTTCCTCCTAGCATCAGGCCTTACATATACCCTTATGCCCAAAAGAGTGAAATTGAGTGTATGAGTGAAGAAAAGCTAGAGGATGGAATTATTAGACATAGCCAAAGTTCTTTCTCTACATCGATGGTAATGGTACTCAAGAAAGAGGGCTCATTGCAGAGATCAACAAGATCACTATTAAAGATAATTTTCCCATTCCCTTCATTCATGAATTGTTATATGAACTACATGGAGCAATCTACTCAACAAAGTTGGATCTCCATTTAGGGTATCATCATATTAGAATGAAGGAAGCAAATATCCCAAAACAACATTATGAACTCATGAAGGCCATTATGAATTGTTTTCATGCCTTTTGGCCTTATGAATTCACCTTCCACATTCCAAGGGTTGATGAATTCCATCTTCAATCCCTTGCTTCAAAAATTCGTGTTAGTATTTTTTGATCATATACTAATCGATAGAAAGTCTTGGGAGGATCTTGCTCAATATGTTGACAAAGTGCTACAACTACTAAACGAGAAAAAACTATATCCCAAACCATCCAAATGTTTCTTTGAGATGAAGGAAGTAGAGAATTTTGTATCCAAGAGGCTCCCCAGGTCCAAAAAATGCTCAAAAATGAAAGTTCTTGGAATTGAATGAAACCAATTCCGTTGTGATCGGATTGTCGTGTTGATTCTGACCATATATTTACTTTCTCAAATGGAAATTGTATGAGACAGTTATTGCACTCTTATCAGATTCTCAAATAGGAAAAAATCCAATGGTCGAATTGGAAAAAATTCAATGATGACGTCAACATGATGTGAGCATGACATCACCAAGATACTTTATTATGATGAGGTGGTAGAGGTAGGTGGTGACATGTGACTAAGAAAGTGATATAGGTGTGGACCAATAAATTCTTAACACGTGGAATATGGTTAATTTAATGTGGAGCTGCCACGTGGCCCAAGCATGGGTTGCCACGTGGAACCCCGTTGTTGGTTGGTGTCTTTGTTAAAAAATTTGGTAACTCATGAGAATGGAACCTATGACCTACTGATAGGATGGAGGACTTTGGGAAACGACCAAACGCTAATGCGCCACTTTGGTTCTTGTTATACATAATCCACACTTTAATATATAAAGTGAATATATGAATGGGGTAGAAAAGGAGGGGGTTGGGGCTAAGCCCCAACCCACGACTTTATCACCATATGTGACCATGATAAAACAACGGTGCATACACTATTTCTTGAAACCACCAACGCAAGAGGGAGCCACGTACCACCAATCAAAGGGGCACAAAGTTATCACCTACCCACCTTAGACCATGGGGCTATAACCATGTGTTGGGTGCGAATTGAGGGCACGGTCCCATGCATAAGCATCACATGACCACAATTTAGGGATCTAGCCCATGTTTAGGGCCAGTGTGCATCCCTTTGGGCTAGCTCTTGGCCATATAAATCTCATGTGACCTTAATTTGGAGTGCGCGCCCAACCTCGAGGGCTACTCTGTGTATTTTTAATCAAAAGTGGGTTTTTGCTTAAAGTTTAGCCCAAAATATGTATTTTTTGTCCATTTGAAGGGGGATATGATCCCATAAAAGGACAGATATTCAGGGAAAGTTGCTCTTCTCTTATTGGGTCTAAAAAATATATAAACCAAGATTTTTGAGCTTGAGGGGTAAATTTTTGATGCAGGGATTTGGAGGAGCAACTTGTGTAAATTGTCCATTTTTCATGTTTTGAGAGGCATTAAACCATGTTTTGAGAAGCGTTAAGCCATGTTTTGAGAGGATATTTCTGATTCATGTATGTATCTGAGCAAGGAGGTCTTGCACAATAGATCTAAAGCATGTTTTGTAACAACAAAGAGCCAATGTAAAGAGAACTTCAGCATTTGAAGAGCAATAAAGAAGTCCTCCACATGGAAGTGGGCCTGGAGACGTAGCCAAAGATTGGTGAACTCCATTATCAAAGTTCTTGTGTCTACTTCTCTTTCTTGTTTGTTGTTATCTTCTCTTAATTTCCAACATGGTTTATAATGGATGAACTCTTTAATCATTAATGAGCATCAAGTAAAAGTCATAATTGTTATTCCGCAACAAGTTATGGAGTTTTATGTGTTTCACATTCTTATCGATTTGATAGATAAAGTACACTAAACTTAACCTACAATTTTTAGTAAAACCTATCATTTTTGGATCAAGTTTAAGGTATCAGAGTATTTGGTTTTCAAGGTTTGACAAGAATTGCAAAAATTGGATGGTCACTAGAGAAAAATTCAAGCGAGGAGAAGGCAAACTTGAGACTCTTAATCCAGAGATTCAAAGGAGACCTCATAAACAAGATATGTCTTCAGTGATAAAACTATGTCCTTTTTCATCCGAGGAAAATTTCTTTGAGGAATTTCAATTGATGAAAGACATGGTAGAGGAACTTTACCATGAAAGAGATCAACGAAGAAATCCAAAGGTTGAAGAAGGTGAATCTTTAGTAAGAGTAGAAGGAGGAGTTGGAGGTGGTGGACCTTCAGAACCTTCTTCTCCTTCATCCTTGTCATCTACAAGTGAAGAAAGTGTACATTCCTTGAAGGAAAAGAAACCTAAAAAAACTCATCATTCTTTTGGTATGACTTTATTAAAGTTAGATGTAAATTTTAATTTACCCACTTATGATGGTGAATTAGATGCAGAAAAGATAGATAATTGGTTTAGACAGCTAGAAGTCTATTGTAGGATACAAAGGATTTTTGATGATGAAACAAAGATCCAACTTGCAAGTCTCAAAGTGGGAGGCACAACTCTCATATGGTGGGAAAGAAAAACTAAATATGATCTCAAGAAAAATGGTAAAACATTCTCTTCCTGGAATGATTTTATCACTGCTTTGAAGAAACAATTTTATCCATTAGCATACATGAAATAAGAAATGATGAATTGACAAAGTTTAAGGAAAGATAAGCATCAAAGTGTACAAGAATATACTCAAATATTTCGTAAGAAAACATTAAATTTGGGTATTCCTTTATATACACAAGAGACACTCCTAAAATATATTGGTGGTTTACATTATTATCTCAAGCACACTATTCTTATGTTAAATCCTTCTAACTTTGATGAAATATATGTACAATCCATTCACATTGAATCAAGTAAAGGGAATGTTGGTGATAGTGTTTCTATAGATACTTGGCAAAGAAAGGATTCAGGGAAAAGAAAAGTGAAAGAGAAGAAGAAATCCACAACAAGAAAGGAGAAACCTACTTGCAAGCATTGCAAGAAGGTAGACCATGATGAAGATCATTGTTGGATCTTGCATCCTAGGTTGATGCCAAACAAGTATGCCAACCAAGGAAGAGAGAATAACACAACTGCGATAGTTCAAGTGGATCTTGGATCAAATTCTGGTGATGAGACAAAAATTGTAGCAATGGGAATCCGAGGTATAATTTTTGTTGCAAGTACTAGCTCTTCTAATTCAAATGTTGTAAATTATGAGTGTAAAAGGGGTGAAATTTTCCACATAAGGGTCATAAAAAATAATGTTAAAATCGATACTCTTGTAGATAGTGGATCACAAGACAATCTGATCAGTGAAGAGGTTGTAAATAATTTGGGACTTGAAACTAAGCCACTTCCTCGACCATATCCATTGGGATGGATATGTGGTGATAATAATTTGTAGGTAACTAAGAAATGTAAAATTAAGTTTGAAATCACTTCTAATTATGTTGATGAAGTAGAGATTGATATAGTGCCACTGGACATATGTGGAATTGTCCTAGTAATCCCATACCTTTATGATAGAAAATCCATATTCTACAGGAAGGAAAATAAATATTGCTTCAACAAATGTGGGAAAGAGTACATTGTTCCTGCTCATCGCATGAAAAATGACAGATATTTTTCAACTACAGGGAAGTTAAAAAGAATGGTAAATGTCAGCAAACGTTTAACACTTATGTATGTAAAAAAATAGGAATTTAGTGATGATAAACATGAGATGGTTCATTATGTTTCGAACATTCATGGAGTGTCACAAGAAGTACAACATGAGGTTCAGTTGCATACTTTGTTTACTATTCATGTTCAGAAGGGGAAGCATGTTTTTTCATTCTCATTCACATACTCAGTATTGTTGTTTAGTTTTCTTCTATTCAGTGGTGTATGGCTACTAAACGCGACAAAGAATGTAGATTATTGTGCAATAAATGAGATGATTACTTTGATAAACAATGTTATCTCAGTTTTTATGTTTGCTATGATTAGTCAGGTGATCATTGTCCCAGTAGAAAGGATGGATGATACATGACAAGTGGGGAGGAAATACCCTCAATTATTACCTGAGTAAAAGAAGACTTTTGTTGGTCCAAAAGCTTCCAAGTGGGGCAAAATGATCCAACAGAATCCCCAGGTCCAGAAAATGATAAAAAATGAAATTTATTGGAATTGAATGAAACCAATTCCATTTTGACTGGCTCATCGCACTAATTCCAGACATATATTTACTTTCTCAAATAGACTTTGTATGCGAGAGTTATCACACTCTGATAAGATTCTTAAACAGGGAAAAAGTCAATGGTCAAACTGGCAAAAAGTCAATGATGACATCATCATGACAACAACTTGACATCGCCAAGCTACTTCATTATGTTGACGTGGTTGAGGCAGGTGGCGACATGTGACTGGGCAGGTCATACAAGTGTGGACCAATAAATGCTTTACACGTGGCATATGGTTGATTTAATGTGGAGGTGCCACGTGGCCCAGGCATGGGATTCCATGTGGTACCCCATCGTTGGTTGGTGGCTTTGTTAAAAAAATTGATAACTCATGAGAATGGAACCTGTGACTTGTTGATAGGAGGGAAGACTTTGGGAAACGACCAAACTCCAACTCACCACTTTGGTGCTTGTTATACATAATCAACAATTTAATATATAAAGTGCATATATCAATGGGGTGGAAAAGGAGGGGGCTGGGGAAAATCCCTAGCCCATGGATTTATCACCATATGTGACCATGATACAATAGGGGCGCGGGCGTTATTTCTTGAAACCACCAGTGCGGGAGGGATCCAGTACCACCAATCAAAGGGTCACAAATTTATCACCTACCCACCTTAGAACACGGGGCTATAACTTTCTGTTGGGCACAAATTGAGGGTGTGGTCCCATGAAGAAGCACCACATGACCACAATCCAAGGAGCTATCTCAATTTTAGGGCCAGTGCACAACCCTTTGGGCTGGTGCATGAACATATGAATCTCATGTGACCTTAATTCAGAGTGCACACCTAGCCTTAGGGGCTACTCCATGTATTTTTAATCAAAAGTGGGTTTTTGCCTAAAGTTTAGCACATAATATCTATTTTTCAGTAGTTTTTGGCCATTTGAAGGGGGATTTGATCCCAAAAAGAGGCTATATCTTCAGGGGAAGTTGGGATTCTATTTTTGGGTGTAAAAACTATATAAACCATACTTTTTGAGCTTGAGGGAAAACTTTTTGATGTAGGGATTTGGAGGAGCAACTTGTTTAAATTGTCTATTTTTCATGTTTTGAGAGGCATTAAGCCATGTTTTGAGAGGAGATTGTTGAGGCATGTATGTGCCTGAGAAAGGTGGTCTTGTACAATAGATCTTAAGAATGTTTTTTAACAAAAAAGAGCTAATTTAAAGAGAACTTGAGCATTTGAAGAGCAAGAAAGAGTTCCTCCACTTGGAAGCGGGCCCAGAGATGTAGCCAAATATTGGTGAACTCCGTTAACAAAGTTCTTATGTCTACTTGTCTTTCCTGTTTTATGTTATCTTCTCTTAATTTGCAGCATGTTTTATAATGGATGAACTCTTTAACATTAATGAGCATCAAGTAAAAGTCATAATTATTATTCCGCAACAAGTTATGGAGTTTTATGTGTTTCACATTCTTATCGATCTAATGCATAAAGTGCATTAAACTTAACCTCCAATTTTCAGTAAAACCTATCATTTTTTATTCAATTTTTTTCATATTGTATCTCATGAAGGTGTCAAGTTAGACCCTAACAATATTAAGTTCATGATGGATTGGTCGATTCCCAAAACAATGAATAATCTTAGAGGATTTTTGGGTTTGAGAGGTTACTACCACAAGTTTGTTCAGAACTATGGAAGAATAGCATCACCTTTAACGACATTAACTAAGAAGGATTCATTTTCATGGACTCCATAGGAAACTCAAGCCTTTGAAAAACTTAAAGAGGCGATGTGCAAAGATATTTCCTTGATGACACGAAACTTCAAAAAAACCTTTATTGTGGAATGTGATGCCTCGAGAAATGGAATTGTTGTTGTTCTAATGCAAGAAGGAATACCCCTTTATTTTGAAAGTCGACCACTCAAGGGAAAGGACTTAGAAAAACCAATTTATGAGATGGAAATGATGGAAATACTGCATGCATTGAAGAAATGGAACCCTTACCTAATAGATAGGCACTTCAAGGTCAAAACAGATCATGATAGTCTTGAATACTTCTTGGAAAAAAAATTATCTTTAGAATAAAAACAAAAATGGGTGACCAAGATGTTGGGTTATAATTTTGAAATCATATACAAAAAAGGGAAGAAAAATGTTGTGGCAGATGCACTCTCAAGAAAAGATGAATATGTTGAGGCCTTTCTCCGTGCTATCTCGATCATCCAACCTGATTCGATAAGAGAAGCGAGGGATGAATGGAAGAATGAAGAAAATATGTGGAATCTCATTCAAAGGTTGCAACAAGATTCCAGTGCATCATATACATTTACATGGAAAAATCATTCACTATCGTACAAATATCTCTTATATTTATGTAAGAGATCCCAACTCAAACAAAAGGTACTCTTGTAATTTCAAACCTCTCTAGTATGAGGTCACTCAAGATTTTTGAAAACCTACCATAGGGTCAAGAAGGAATTTTTTTGGGATGGCCTTAAAAATGATGTTGAAAGGTTTGTGGAAGAATAATTGGTTTTCCAACAAAACAAGGTGGAAACAATTAAGACCCCAAATCTTTACAACCATTATCCATCCCAAATGAGCACTAGGAGGAGGTTTCCATGGATTTCATCACATGATTATCGAAGTATAAAGGAAAGAGTGCCATCATGGTGATTATTGATAGAATGACCAATTACACACACTTTTGTGCACTCTCTCATCCTTTCAAGGCCACTACATATTCCACTGTATTCATAGAGACAGTTCAAAAGCTACATGGAAGCCAAAAGATTATTGTAAGTGACAAAGATCCCATCTTCACTGCACATTTTTGGACAAAATTATTTTCCTATTTGGGTACTCAATTGTCTCATATCTCATCTGATCATCCTTAATCTGATGGAAAAACCAATATAGTGAGCAAATGTCCAGAAGGATACCTTTTTTTCTTTGTCTCTGATAAACAAACACAATGGTTCAAGTGGTTACCCTTGGTAGAATGGTGGTATAACACTTCCTTTAATACTGCAACAAAAATGACACCATTTATGAAATTATATGGATATCACCCACCTTCCATCACTTCTTCACTAAAATAAAAATCTAAGGTTCAAGCAATGGAAGATCACATCGAGCATCAACAAGAAGTTCTCCAACTCTTAAAGGACAACCTAACCATGGAACATAATCACATGAAACAACAAGTAGATCATCATCATAGTGAAATACGTTTTGAAGTAGGGGATTGGGTATTTTTAATACTATAACCATACAAACAAATTTCCCTCAAGAAAGATAAGAAGGATAATAAATTATCACCAAAGTACTATGGCCCTTATAAGGTGTTTCAAAAGATTAATACTATGGCATACAAATTGGATTTGCCTACATCTTTGCGAGTACACCTAGTTTTCCATGTTTCATGCTTAAAAAAGGTTATAGGTGAGAAGATCCCAGTTAAAACTATATTTCCAGAACTTGACGAGGAATGAAAAATCATATTGGAGCATGGAGATATCATTGACATAAGAATTCTACAGTTAAGGAATAGATCCATTTCAGATTATCTCATTAAGTGGAGGAAACTACCTACTAAATATTCCACTTGGGAAGATGAGTCTCTTATATAGAAGCATCAAGAAATACTCAACTTTTGTGTAGAACACTTTTTTTAAGGGGAGGGGCATGTTAAGCCCTAAATAGTGGAACATTACCCTTAATTGGGGAATATTACATTAGTATTGTTATTTTATTTATGTCAACTTGGGTCCATTAGTTGTAATTGTACCTCCTAGTCTCCTATATATACCAAGGAGACCTTTTCATTTGGAATCATCTTTTATTTGTAAATTTATGCGGTGTATAAGTAGGTTTCCCCCTCAAAGAGGTTTATTATTTGAAATTCTCTCTTTTTCAAGGCCTTGAGTACTTAGTTTGAGGTTTTTTATTCTATTTTTATATTTTGTTCGTTGATATTTGGTTCTTAACATCAATAGTACTGATTAAAATTGGGTTTCACATATAAAAAATTATTTTCCACATGTGGTAACATGTAAATTAATAACTAAAATGGATTACGATGAACTAACTAGTTTATTATGATGCATAGATTTAAACATATGACTATATAAAGTTCAAAATGTTCTCCTTGAAAGAAAAGAGGGAGCGAGTATTACATCTATAAGATACATGTAATACTCAAGATACAACTTAAAAACACTTATGCATTCCACCTATTCATTCCATTGACTATAACATGTATATATACACAGATAAATGATCTAGACATCCTTTGCGAATGATCTATATAGTTTCCAAGAAGCATTGAACTCTCTGGAATTGGAATTTTTTGGTCACTTGATCCACATCTAGAATATTCTTACCTACCATGCACAGGAGAAATTATTATGTCTCAATACTCCCCATTAACTATGACTGATAACATTACTAACACTAACCATCAATGTCTTTATGCACTTACAAAGTTCATAACATGATAGATTGATGATCTAATTCTTAGCTAGGATTACAACGTTTGAAATAAAATTCAATTACATCATCCACATGCGTTTCTACACAATGGGATTAAATTTATTCACTATGATCATGCTCTGCAATTCTTACAAGGTCAATTTATTCAACAATCTTCTTTTGCTTCAGTAGGATCTTCCAAGAGATTCTACTTATATTACAACACAAACTTCATCAATACCTGGAATGTTGATGTTGATTGATGTTCCTTGCCCTTTCACTATATTCCATCTCAAAATATTATTCTGGGTTGCTTGAGAATAATTCTCTCATATAAGAATTATCTTGAGATATAATGTTGTTGCATAATTCTTCTTGTTTCATTTGTACCAATTTGAAGATGCGAGGAGAAAAATTCCAATGGCTATGTATCCTTAATCATCCCAAAGACT
Organism: Picea engelmannii; assembly: GCA_009831015.1. Classification (NCBI taxonomy): domain Eukaryota; kingdom Viridiplantae; phylum Streptophyta; class Pinopsida; order Pinales; family Pinaceae; genus Picea; species Picea engelmannii. The sequence continues at coordinate 726,525 of ML784574.1, read as the reverse complement.
TTCTATGGGTTACCTTAAATTGTTTTACCATATCCATGGTTTTTCCTTACCTTACTCTTAATGTTACATATTCAAGGGTTTTGTTAGTTTACCCTAAACCATTACAAGAGGCTCCATGAACCATGAAAAATATGACCTATGTATGGAAATTATTCACTCACTTTTGATCATCAACTCATTCTTTGATTCCTTCTTCATGTGGGAGATTTTGTACATTGGATTATTTTACCTTGTAGAATATTTTCAATATAAAATTAACATTTTTCCATTCATACACACTTATCCATCCAGATTGTTTCTGTCTATGAGGTTTTTATATTTGTATTTTCCAACATGTGTGATGATTATGATTTGTAATGCCACAAATATTGCAAGAATGTAGATTACAACAATTTGCTTTTGCATTTCCTTTTCTACCACAATCATTGCAACATTGCTCTTGCTTCTGCATATATTGTGCTTCACTACTATATGAAAATAATGTTTCTTCTTTAATAAAATTAGTTCTCTCATTTTTTTTATTTCCTTCGTAATCAAGATCTTCATTTCTTTGCCTTCTACAAATACTAATGGGCTTCTAGATGACTTTACCATTTTTACCAAATCTTTTTCCATCAAAACCCATTTTTTTCATGAGCTCAGACCCAATTCCTTTTGTGTATCTTTCAAAACTACCAACTTCATCATCTTCAATATTATTTTCACCTAAATTAGACAGAACATCATTCAAAACCTCATTGCATGAGACAAACATATATGTATGGAATCAACCACTTTACTAGTATCACATGAACTATCTAGCAGATCACTTGTATCATGAATTCCATCACACATTAATTTTTATTTTTTCACTTCCCTTTCCAATGTTAAGAAGACATTTTATTTTTCCAACAACTCTTCCTTCAAAGATTCCATTATTGATCCTTCTTTTCATGAAGTGCTAAAATATCAAACACATTTTGATTCAATGATTCCATGTTTTTTTCTAGTTCATTGATGTGTTGTGTAGTGAGGCTAAAATGTTCTTGATAGACCGAGTTTTTACATACTTTAAGTTCAATGATTTTTTCCATTAATGAAGTGTTAACTCCTACCTTGTCTATCTTTTGGGAAGCATAACGAAATTTTTTCTAAAGTAATTCGACTTCTTTATTAGCATGATGTATTATTTTTACTCCTTTATGCATTTTAAAGTGTTAAATGATTCACACTTTGTTGTGACAAGCACTACAACCCTCCATTTTTCATTTTATCTTGTTTATCTCCCTAAAAAATGGAGACCATTATATTTTTGAGCCAAGAGAAAGCTTTATAATTCTACTTCTCCATCTCAATATTCTTTTGATAACTCATGTTTCACTTGAAAAAGGAAAGGTCATAAATACTTGGTGCTACAATCCAATTTTGAAATCGACAGAGTTACTTCAAACTTCTTTAAGAATTTTTAAAGAGTTACTTCAATATCATCCAAGAAGTTCAAAAGGGTTACTTCAAACTCCTTTTCACATTTCAGAGGAGTTACTTCAAACTCCTCCGAGAAGTTTGGAGGATTTCTTGTCTTTTACTATGATACACAACAATATCGCAAGAGTTGAGAGAAACTCCTATGATCATATCGAAGGATTCACTTCTAACTCCTCCAATATGTTTGGAGTAATTACTTTTAACTCTTCCAAACACATCACAAGATTTATTATCTCTACTTTTTAATTGATCCGAGAACTTTATCTTAACTCCTCCGATCAAACCAACCCCAACCATTGCATTTAATGCCATAAATAGTTGTTTGGATATATAAATGAAATGAGGTTAGGTTTAGTGTTATCCTACCATTTTCAAGTGAACAAGGAAACCTTAGGATAAATGTGTCGATATGAACTCCATTCGAGGCTCTCACCTATCCATATCCACCATGTGGTGGAATAATCCAGGTAAGATTACCTCACCTCTCTTCCTTATTTCAAGATAGAGTTAAGTATTTGTTTATTAGTTTCCCCTAATTGTTTTCCCTAGATTGGTAATCATATTCCCCCCTCTCTTATTCATTTATCTCTCGACCACCCCCCTCGCCAACCTTACGTTTTTTTTATAACCCATTCCTTGCCACAAGATACACAACCAGACGGCCCTTTCCCCTTTACCAGCATGGAATTTCTCTGCATCCTTGCACTTAAACCTTGAAATCCCCTCAAGATTGCCCTGAGAAAAAACATATTGATCTATAAAGTCATAGGGTTTCCTCACTCTCCTCAAAACTGGTTATGGTTTTTCCCTGGATTGCTTTACCATTCTCACAAAAAAATACCTAATTGGGTTTTAAAGTAACTTATACGGTGCATTCAAAAAAGTTTAAGTTATATCCTCTACATAGCTCGGAGAAATTGAAAGCAACTCCTTCGATGAAAGATAATAACAGTTACTTTTAACTCTTTTGAGCATATCATAGGAGTTACTTTCAACTCCTCCAATATTATCATAGGAGTTACTCTTAAGCACTTCAACCTTTTGGTATTTGTGATATTTCCTTCCAGTGACATATCGAAAGAGTTGGATACAACTCTTCTGATCTCATTAGATGAGTTGTCTTCAAATATTATGATCGCCATTCTATCAACCTTTAGCATAACATTTAGTTCTAACCCCTACGATCAGTATTAGATAAGTTTCTTTCAACTTGACATGTACAGAAAGCATCTTGTTATGCCTCAATAATTTTAGTAATTATTATAATTTTTAGATCATTTATCTATATTTCAAATAACATGCTCTAAATTTATCCTTTTTTCCATTTTATACATGTCACCATGGAAGAATATGGTGGCAAAAGCAATAGGGATTGAGCCATCTAACATCTCATAACAAACAATAGAGGCAGAAATTGTCGGGACCACATATGATGATACTGATGGACTTATAGAGAAGGATGGAGAGACCTTAAAATAGGGAGAATTATATTACATTCTCAAGAAGTCAAACTTCTCTGTGGAGGAAGAAGAGCCAAATGAGCTCCAGGAATTCAGGAATATCAGAAAGTTAGGAATTTTGAGGGTGTCAACACATACAACAATCTTCCCTTGTGTAGACACCATTTCTTGGATCTTGAATAACATAGATATAAATATTCGATATGCCTGTAATGCAAGAAAAGAACCTATAGATTCATTCATGCTCGATGATTTAGCTAAATTTTATCATATTGAAGATGAGAAAAAAATATTGGATGGTTAACTTCTTAGTGAGTTGGAACTTACATTGAAATATTTATTCCCCACATGGCACAAAGGAGATAGACACTTCAAGTATCGACCCAAGAGTCGGTACCCCATGACCAATTTAAGGAGACTCTACCAATATATGGTGTCCATGTTTTTGCAGATTATATGGGGAATTGGATGCAACTCATTTCCCCCTATATTACATGCACCTAATTTATTTATGTGTATATTTGGGGGTCTCATTCAACTGGGTAGACATATTCTCTTAAAATATCAAAGCTTCCATATTTGCAGTTGTAGAAGAACAACCAAGAAACTTTCCTATTTTCCATATGTCCTCATATCTCCTAGACATAATGTGTACTACCCACAGGTACCCAAACATGGGGTGGACTTGGTTTCTGACCGATGTTGCAATCCACATCTACTACAAAGTGCTTTAGGAGAAAAAATACTGAACAAAATATCAAAGAATCTATGAGCACTTCCTTTCTCCATTATATGAATTTATCTTTTGGACCTCCCCACCCTATATGATAGACAAATCCATAGAATTCATAAGAAGGATCAGGGACTGGTATTTTATGGAGCACACTACATATATAAGAGTATATGGTGTGATGAAACCACCCCACTTAATCCCTCGGTTCAATCCTAACAAACTTGTTCTTCAAGAGTTGGCTTATCAAACTATCATACATGGGGTTAGAGCAATGTTATACTGATCAAAGAAATAAATTTGGCCTCCACTACCTCTATACATTGGAAACTATTTCTTTGAGAAAACAAAAAAATCTCAAACAGAAGTGGACATCTTACTTTCCTACCACTTTGGAGAGGAAATATTAAGGAGGCATGACCCTAAGAATGTTGTCAAAGATAAATTCAATAGAATGATACTCCAATATGAATACACCACTAATTTATGGGAAGAAGAGGAGGTGCATAAAAACACTAGAACTTACGACGAAGTCATTTTCAATAGGTAGGGCCAACCAAAAGAAAGGATCATGGATGAAGAAGATACAAGGGAGGTGGCCATAAAAGAGACAGAACGAGATGAAGCTAAGATATATTCTCCCATATCTATCTCAACTCATTAAGTTTTCATTAAAGAGGAGGAAGGAGAACCAACAGATAAAAAGTGAAGAGACAAAGAGGAGGTGCTTAAAAGGAGGAATGATGCTAAAAAGAAACAAAAAATAAAATCTAACAAAGAAAAGGCCAAGGAAAAATATGAAGGGGAAAATAAAGTTGAAGCCGAAACAAAATAAGAATCCAAAAAAAAAGATACTACAGAAAAATAAAAGGAGTTGGCAAAATCATTCTTTCCCTCTTAGATAACACCTTACAGATCATTCTTTCCCTCTCTCCTTCTTTCCCTCTCCCTATATACCCAACTATTCCTCCTCCTCTATTTCTCTCTCCATCAATCTCTCTCTCCCTCTATAGGCCCATCACTTTCTCTCTCACTTTCACTCTCTACCTCCTTCCCTCTCTCTCATGTTCCCTTCTCTATCTTTACCTATCTCTCTTTCTCTCTCTTTGTTTATCTCTCTCTCTCTCTCTCTCTCTCTTCCATTATCTCTCCATATTCCTCCCCCTCACTCCCTCCCAACCCATCTCTCTCTCTCTCTCTCTCTCTCTCTCTCTCTCTCTCTCTCACACACACACACACACACACACACACACACACTCATCTCCTTTTGTCCCTCCCTCCCTCTATCTCCCTCTTTATATCCACCCCTCCCCCGCCCCCTCTCTCTCTCCCCATATCCTTCTTTCTTTCTCTCTCTCTCTCCTCCCCTATCCCCCCCCTCTTTCCCTCCCTCCCTCTATATCCCCCCCTTTCTCTTGTGTTTTATATCCCCCTCTCTTTAGAGAGTGATATGTTGACAAAGGGGGAGAGAGTGAGATAGGGGGATAGGAAGTGTGGAAGAGAGGGGTGCACTTGTGTGTGTGTGTGTGTGTGTGTGTTTGTGAGAGAGATAGAGAGAGAGGGTGAGGGATAGAGAGGTTTGTGTGTGTGTGTGTGAGAGAGAGAGAGAGAGAGAATGTGGGAATGAGGGAGGGAGGGAGAGATATTGAGAGTGCCTACAGAGGGAGAGCGGGATGGAGAGAGAGAGAGGGAAGGAAGAGTGGGTTATAGAGGGAGAGGGAAATAGGGAGAGTTCTAGAGAGAGATGTAGATAAATGGATGGAGGGAGAGAGGGGGGGGAGAGTTGGTAGAGAGAGAGAGAGAGAGAGAGAGAGGCATATAGATAACAAGGAAGAAGGGGTATAGAGAGAGATAGAGATGTAAAGAAAGATATGGGGGAGTGGGGGAGAGAGAGAGAGGTAGAGAGAAAGATAAAGAGAGAGATAATAAGACAGAGTGAGGGTGAGACATGGGTAAATGTAGGAGAGAGAGAGAAAGGGAGGGAGGGATGGAGAGAGAGAAGGAGATAAAGGGGGAGAGAGTGTGATAGGTGCAGAGTATGATGGAGAGAGAGAGGTATGGGGTATAGAGAGAGAGGGAGGGATGGAGAGAGAGGGTGGGGAGATTAAGGGATAGAAAGAGATGGAAACAAGGAGAAAGGGAGAGAAGTGAAAAGGGGGGGGGGGCAGAGATCAACTTGCGAGTAAGAGGGAGATAGAGTGAGAGACATATGGGAGGAAACATGGAGATATATAGAGATGAACACTACTGGATTTGGGTCAAATTTCGACGGCGCGTTCGACGCAATTGCCACTTTCTATGGTCGGAAGATCGACAAACCTCAGACCCCCTCAAACGTCGTTTCACATGACGTTGTTTTTTCGACGACCACGTTTTCGTCTATATTGCGACGTTTCAAACGTGGCAAGAGAGATGTTGCAAACGTGGCAAGACTGACGTTTCAAATGTGGAAAGAGAGACGTTGCAAATGTGGCAAGACCGACATTGCAAACATGGCAATTGAGATGTTGCAAATGTGGCAAGAGAGACATTGCAAACGTGGCAAGACCGACGTTTCAAACGTGGAAAGAGAGACGTTGCAAACGTGGCAAGACCGACGTTTCAAACTTGGAAATTGAGACGTTGCAAACGTGGCAAGTGAGACGTTGCAAACGTGGCAAGTGAGACGTTTCAGACGTGGCAAGAGAGACGCTTCAAAGGTGGCAAGACCGACATTTCAAACGTGGCAAGTGAGACATTTCAGACGTAACAAGAGAGACGTTTCAAAG
>ML784574.1:665364-683277 GCA_009831015.1 Picea engelmannii | reverse complement strand
TCATCTTGGACTTGAACATTTAAGTGGGGTAAAAGGAGGTTGCCCCCTCGAAGAGGCTTATTATCTGAAATTATCTCTTTTTCAATGCGTTGAGTACTTTTCCTGAGGTTTTTCTATGCTATATTGATGTTTGGTTCTTAACAACATTGTTGTCTGAAATTTTAATCCAAATGTACAAATTGATAGGGTGAATATTATCAACTTGAATATGAGGAGAAATTTTCTTTATAATATAACAAGCTATGTCTCCTATGCCTCTACAGTGGGATTTTTTGTTCCATGCCAATCACAAGACAAATCCTTCTATGTTAGGGACCTTAGACTCCTCATGCTCCCAAGTTTCAACTAAATAGATAATATCAATATCACTCAGGATCCAACTTATCATAGGACCTTTGTGCCATGGAAAGCCACGACCATTCCAAAAAAGGATCTTGAGTGTCCCAAATTCCTATTTATTATTATCCTTCTCATATCTATCCCTAACTATAGCTTTTCGATTTCTAATTATTGCCCATTTTCCTTCTTTCCTGACTTCTTTTACCTTTTGAGCTTCCTTCCTTAATTCATCTTGGTCTCGAGGAATGAGGTTTTCATTTAGAAATATTCCTAACTCTTTTAAGATTAGAGATTTACTAAGTATGCTATATTTATGGTCATTACAACTTACTTCGACATGGATCAACCTATCTTTATGATCAATTAGTTTTCCTAGCCTCTTGGCTTTTATGAGGTAAGTTGTATCAATTTGTGATTTATTATTTAATTCTTCTTTTACTATTGCTAGTGTATCCTCCTCTTGTTGTTCTTTTATACCAAAAATTATGAGGTTCAAGGATCTTTTGTTATGCTCATGGTCGAGTTTGATTAGCTCATTCATTTCCTCTTTCATGAGTTTGATATCCAAGTTGTTTTCCATATTACCAAGGGTCAAATTGTTGGTTCATTTTTCTTCTATCTCTTTAATCCCATCTCTCAAGTTGTGATTTTATTCAACCGCTCCTTCTTGGGTTGATTGTTTATGTTTTTCCATTTCTTGAATCCTATCCTTCATTGTGTGCAGTCTTTAATTTTTTATCAATCATTGCCTCTAGCTCTATTTGGAGTTTTAAGTCTCTTTCTTCACTCATTTTTTCTAATATTTCTAACTCTATTTGGATTTGGACATCTCTCTTTTCTCTCATTTTTCTATTGATTTCATATAATCTTAAAGGATATGTAGGATGATTTGGGGGGGCTCCCCCTCTTAGGTTGAGTTTTTGGAATAGGTGGAGTGCTCATATTGAAAAGAAGAGAAAAAAAATGTAACAATTATTATTTTGGATTGACTTTATCTCTCAAATCAACTTTTACTAATGAAACTTAGAATAAAAAATAAATTAAATATATTTAAATTTTTTTACTTTAATAGATTATAAATATATTTTAAATTAGAATTGAATCAAAGTAAAAAGTCACTCACCTATCACATGTTCAATTGCTCGACTCATTGAAGAAGCCTAAAAAAAATTCCTAATAGAAACTACAAAGATTTTTTTGGATAGAAAAAGTAAAAACCACAAAGAGAAACCTAGAAAAAACTACAGAGATTATTGTGAGTAAAAAAGATAAAAACCAAAGAAAAATATTATTCTGATTAGATATATAATGTTAAAAATAAAATATATCCTTCAAAACAATGATCATAATAAATAATGGAGATTTTATTCACTGACTTTTTAAAATAATATTATTGTTAAAAAATTATATCAAAATTTGTTTACGGATTCATGATAAGAAATATGTTTACGGATTCATGATCAGATATAGGATCTCTACTCAGTCTCATATAACAACTACTTGTATTTAATGATGTACCTCTTGTTCATAACTATTGGTTACATTTTCCTTGTCTGCTGTAACGATAACTATATCTTCCCTTGTTGAATAGTTGAAATGGATGTTTAATAAATTCAAAATTAAGATGAAATTATATAAATAAATAATCCATTTTAAAATAAATTTGAAATTAAAATTATTTTTAAATGGTTGTTTGATAAATTTAAAATTAACATAGAATTATATAAATAAATAAAATAACATTAATTATAAATTTAAAAGAGATATTTCAACTTTTCATTTACGGAAAAGTAATTCAATTTTTCATTTATAAAAAATTATGGATTGTTAATCAAATATGAGATTTTTACTTAACCTTCTATAACTATTAGTTACATCATAGTCATAATAATAAGAAAATAGTTTTTTAATTAAAATGGATGCTTAATATCTTCAAAATTAAGATGAATTAATTAAAAAAATAATGCACCACTTTAGTTAACAAACTTCCAATCACTGTAAATGTAAATATTATGTCTACCTAACAAACCCAATTCTATGATTTATTTGAAAAAGATTCTTCAACTTCTCATTTACAGAAGAGTGATTGATGGCTAATTAGATATGGGATTTCTACTCAGCCTCTTAAAACAACCACTCATATATAGTGATGGTTCTTTTTGTCCATAATTACTGATTACATCGTCCTTATCTTTCATGACAAGAACTACATTTTCCTAAATTCAAAATTAAAATGAATATAAATAATACAATTTTGTTTACAAACTTCTTTACAGTTCTTAATCACGGTAAAGAGATTAAGTCAATATCGCGGACCCGATGTTATGTTTTCAACCATAAATTTGAGAGAGATTCTTCAACTTCTCATTCACAGAAAAGTGATTGATGGTGTATGGGATTTCTTCTCAGCCTGGTATAACAACCACTCATTTTTAGTGATGGTGCTTCTTGTTCGTAACTATTGGTTACACCTTCATTGTCTGGCGTAACAAGAGCGATACCCTTACTTTCAGTAATCTACAAGCGTCGACTTTCGCCATTATTCCCCTTTGGCGGGCTTGCACGCCCCACTGTGACCGAGAAGCCTTTATCTTATTTCCTTGGCAACATGCAACATCAGTGGGTAGTTTCTTCCTCGGCAACATCATTAGGTAGGTGCTTACTGTCATCTTGAATGTTKTAAATGATGTCTTCCGCACAATCCTTCGCGAGTGCTATTGAAGCTCTGATGGCATGAGGGTTTAGTCCAAAACCCTATTAGGGTTTAGTCGAAAACCCTATTATAGGATGAAACAAGTTAATATTGGAACTGAGGATGAACCAAAACTAGTCATGATAGGGGATTACTAGGATGAACATATGGTCGCAAAGATTSTAGCTCTACTTCGCGAGTATGTCAATTGTCTCCATGAAGTTTCAGAGGAATGAAAGGCATGGTTTGTGATCTTAGGGATATCAAAATAGGGTCCAAGCCTTGTGCTAGGATGATAAAGAAAAGACTACATAGAATGAACCTACACTATAAGGAGAAGGTGAAATAAGAAATAGATAACATGTTGAATGTAGGGTTAATATTTCTAATAGAGAAATCTGATTTGATCGGTTCAGATGTGATATAGCCTACAATAAAATAGGTATCTATGTTGTTAACTTTTGAAAACTTAATGATGTCGGTGTACATGAACCCTTTTTGAGTCCTTTTAGTGATCACACATTGGAAAACGTTAGGATGAATGAGGCATACTTTTTTTTGATGAATGAGGCATACTTTTTTTTATAGATTACGGTCTCAGCTCATCAAATCTAAATAACAGAGGATAATAAGAAAAACATGTTTACTATGTAATGATGTGTAAACTGTCATTGATATTCCACTAGAATAACTTATCACAACAAAACTTATAACATTTTGAAATCTTAGACTATGTGTTAGGACTCAAAGTCACACTTTGACTGCTAAAGTGTAAGCTCAACACCCATTAGAATGTAAAAGATAACTTTGGTTTTGAATAGGTGGATCAACAAGATGGATAAAGAAAGAGAGAGGGAAACAAGTTGCAGATAGTAGGCTACACCAATGGGCAATGGAGTCAGAAACATCCCACTCATCTAAGGCACAAAAGCTCCTTAACAAAAAACAAGATTATATGCTAATAGGTGGAAGAAATGAAGAACGAAAGCATAAGATAGAATTTTCAGTAAATAAAGATCCTCTCAATTTAATGAATCAACAAATACTTGAATATAAACAATGACTCATGGAAAAATAAAACAGATCCTCTATTGCTTAGGGATAAATAAATTATTGAGAGTCTTTGATCCTCAAATTTGCAATATATTTAAATAAGAAGAAATATAGACAAAAGAGTTACAATCTGAAATCACAGCTCTCATGAGTCTCCAATAGCAGTAATCCTTACAATCCTAAAAATTCCCATAGGCTTATAAATGAACACGCACAGGAAAATTGCCTGCTACATCTCTTTCTAGCCTCTCTTGGCTCATCAATCCCCATTCTCCAAGAGGTATCTCCCTCTTTAAATATAAAATAACATCCAAATAACCTAAGGAGATCGAATCCCATCTCCTCCAATGGATTCTAAGCTTTGGGGATAGGTGGCAACAGTCAAAGAGACAAAAATCCAACAAACTGCTGATTTTTAGGAATTTGTTGGAAGTCATTAATAAATTATTTCCACCTCATGCATGAGGCCTTTGCTGGAGATAAATCTTAGGTGCAGGTGTGCCTTGACATCTAACTGGTCCTTGAGAAGTCATTCAAACCCTCCTTGACATGTGGCAACCTCCCAATAAGGCGAATATCAAAACCGTGACCACTACAGGAAATTAGTATGGAGCGCCATTGTGCAGAGTACACAGTGCCTACTTCTATATCCAATATCTCTCAAACCAAAACACATTTTGAAAAAAGGAGAGAGGTTTTTGTTATTTGGAATGTTATGAACAAAATGGCCCTCCACGTTTCAAAAATACATCATCAACTGCTCATAACCCAAGTTTTAGTCGACAAGAAAAGACTCATCACAGGAGGGCCTTGATGTATCCCCCATTGATGACACAAAATATGTAACTGATTTTAGGTATATCAGAGTATAAATTGATTCGGAAATGACACAGGGAAGGCCGACATGTTAGAAAATTTATAACTGTAGATGGTCAACTTGATAGAAGGCTTGTCTAGGTTGGAGTTCTCTTGAACATATGAACGACACGACAGTTGTCTTGACAACATTGACTCAAGGAGGGCCCAACATATGAACTTGTGGATGATCAAATGAGAGACAAATGGATTTCAAAACCCGAATACAATGATGAAGGGGGGTTTCATGTTCAAGAGCAACTATTACTGCCACTAACACAAATACATAAACACATTTATTTCCTAATTCCCCCCCACCATTTCTGGTGGGTACCTCTTTATTTTTATGCAAGCTTGAGGAGGACAAAATATCGTTCTAGATGTAAGCTGATCCTTCATATGAGTGCCTCAGATTATGTTTAACAAACCCTAAGAATGAGTGGTTTGATCCCATATGGATCTTTTAATGTTTGTGTAATGAGTCCAAGGAAAGAAAACTCAGGGGTTTTTCAATTTTAGAGACTGTGAAAAACACTTAAAGAGAACTCCATCAGGTCCTTTTTTGTAAATTAATCTGACGATACCAAAAAAGTGATAACCTACCGGTCATCATATGTTTTCTTCAAATACTTTTTCTAGCGTGAAAAGAACAAGGTCGCTCGACAATCTTTTCATTCTTAAGGAGTGTGAAAAGAGCTTAAAGGATACTCCATTGTTTTCATTTTTCATGTTTTCCAATACAAGTTCAAAAAAATGACAAAAGACTACTTGATTACATTCTCATGGTTTCATGAGTGTGTGAAAGAACCAAGACTCTCCTCGGAGTTTTTCCTGAAAACCCCTAAAAGGATTTGTACATGCGAAAAATATATAAAAGCAAACCAAAAAGGGGTGGACCCTTGTTCCAATGCCTCATTTCTAGACTTTGTAATATGGAAAGGGCAACACTTGCCAAGTTGTTAAGACTTTAGGGATTGGAAAAATATAAATATAATATTATTTTTGCAAATAAAAAATGATAAAAGTCAATAAAATAGGCTAAAAACACTATTTTACCATTTCATTTGTGAGTTTACCCAAATAGTGCTCCAAAGCCCTTCTTCACCCTGATTTTCAACCATTGATTGTGGAGCATGTGGTGGATCATTTCAAAAATCATCTCCACCAAACAGATAATCTCCTTCTCCTTCATCTTTTCATAGTTTGAAAATTGATTTTTATTGGTTAAATTAATGTTTTTGTGTCAACTTTTAGGGGTTACCCACACGTTGAGGTTGTAGCAAGTGCCCTATATCGTGAATCAAAATGATATAGGATCATCGTAGGTGACACTATAGGTAGGGTGCGACAACGTCGCACTGCACGAATGTGCATCCTTGCGACGTCCGCAACGAAAATTTTAAAAAAGATGAACCTAACTAGAAAAAACACCCATGAAATAATTTTATGTTTCTAATCTCATCTTATGGTTCCTTGGAAGCCTTTCCTTGGTTAAGATGCTGGAGTGGCATGAGCGAGAGAATGAATAAGAATATTCCTTTGTCAAGAATGACCCGAGAATAGTTATGGCTCTCAGGCAATGTGGGTTACTAAAAATTTTTAGTATTCAGGGCATGAGAGCCCAGTTGAGACTACTGGAGTACTTGTTTCACATGTGGGATGTGAACGAGAAAGAATTTCACATAAGTGTCCACACACTCATAATAGATATAGAGGATATCTATTTCCTGACAGGACTATCTCGCCGTGGTTCATGGGTGACACTTACAGGCAACAGGGGTGGAGGTGAGCCTATGGACTACTACGTTCTCCATCATTGTGTGCCAGGTACTGAGAAACATAACAACATGTAGCTATTAGGGATGTCCGAGATTTTCCTTTCCAGACTATCCTTTAAACTATTACTTGCATGGTAGGGAGTGAAACTCCTCATATGTCTTTGTAGAGCCATTTTCAGTATGCTATAAAATGCATGGAGCCTAGGATCTTCAACTGGTGCAAAGGGGTCCTAAAAAAAATGAAGAAACAAGTTACCAAGTGTTGAAATGGTGGGTTAAAACAATTTGGATATGCGTCTATTTTGGTATCCTTCTTCCTGGAGAGGGTCCTTGTCCTATGCATGCAGGAGGAGTAGGGTATACCTTCTCCACAAGATCCAAGGATGAAGAGGTGGGTACATCTCATGGCTCGACATAGAGGTGTTCCCATTGTCAAATATGGCAATGTCTTCTTTCAATAATTGAGGAATTAGCTTCTCATGGTTGAATATTATGTGTATGACAGAGTATATTTATGTGGAGATCCAAATCCGGCTCTCCCTGGCGGGTCCTAGTGGGGGGACATACGTAACAAGGAAATTTATTTTATATAATTTTTTTGTTATTTTAATTATATAACGTTTTTTTTGTGTTATTTATCCGATGACTAAATCGAGTTCTCTCATCAATGTAGATTTGGGGCCTTATCCTCCTTCAGGATCATCTCCCATCCAGAGGTTTAGAGAAAGAGTTTCTATAGCAGGAGTGGCTGCCACATATGTCGAGGTTGTAGAACAAAACCTTGAGGGACTGAGCATCCATGTCCCTAATGCTATTGTGGATGAGATCCCTAGGCATTACCAATTCCACATAGTCAACGTATCCACATCCATTGGTCTACTACTCTGTAGAGTAGCACAGGAAGTTGATTGTTATGGCACGCAACATCCTTGATGCTTTTCTACATGAAACTATGAGCTTCACATTTTTGATATTTTGGTCTTCGGACAAAAAAACTTTTTGTAAACTTTTATCGTTATAAATATAAGGCTCCTACCGGTTTACTTGTTTTATGTACAAAGTGTGACTAGATTTTATAAATGTCTCAAATGTCTATCTAACACATAATTAGCCAATGCATCTGTCAATGTATTTAGACATCTAGGAATGTGTTGATATTCAATGTAATCGAAATGATGTTCCAAGAGGTGAATTCGTAAATATATCCTTAGAAAAGTAGGACTCTGGATGGAATAAACGTTACTCAACTGTAGTACCACTAACTGTGAATCAAGTCATACAATAAGATGACGGATTGCAAGTGAAACATCGTCAGTTAATAACTCAATAACTGCATTGTATTCCATGATATTGTTAGTTGCACGACTAAGGCAAACACCATGTAGACTGATCAATTCATCTGTAGGTGCATAGATTTCCCAAGAAACATGTGCTAAGTTTTGAGTACTGCAACTAGCACCATTAGCGAAGCCAATATAGGGTAGCAAAGACATCGATATATAGAAACCAAGAACAACGCAAGGTAAGTAGCTGAAGGGTGAAACCAAAAAATGAAAAATAACACAAGAGTATGGTACACTAAAAATACACAGCACTCATGCAAAAATGATTTAAGCATAGTACTTCTGTAACACCTTGTTTCCCCCAGTTTGTAAAAATAACTGGACTGGCCAAGAACTATGGAAAACTCATAAATGTGGATATGTGATGTAATTGGACCTTGAGGAAAAGGTCAATGAATGTGAATAGCATTATGAATTTTATTGCAAGACTGCTGAGAGGGGATGTGCAGAAAAAGAGACCACGATGGCGGTGGAAGGCACCTAGAAAGGTGGTGTTAACTTCCACCTAGAATTAATACTGTATTTGGACTCCACTGGCCCGGAGAACCAAAAGCGGCTCATTGGCCCTTAATTAAATGTCTCGCAAGCTGGTAGGTAGATGGTTTAATGAGGGATGGGAGCTGAACCGCCCATCCGTAGAGCAGTCAGGCCTGACCAGTGCGAGGGTAATCGTGCCACACGCAACCTCGCAAGAGGGTAAGGCATGGGGTAGAAGCGATTAGGGGCAGACGCGAGGGGAGAACTTTGGAAACACACAAAGTGAGTGATAGCAGAGAGGAAGGATTGCAACCTTTGCTCCTGGTCATTGGAAAACGGAGACACAGTCTCACAACATCCTAGTCTCAGTTCAGGGGTGGTTAGTGGTAAATCCACTAGGAGTCGCTAAGCCTACGGTTGGGTGGAAACAGGCACCCCTCTCAGTAGTTGCTTAACCCTAGTGTTATTTATGATAAGTTTTTTTCCTCTGGCATCTAGAAATATATGTATTCTGATAATTATGCTCATAAGCTATGAAACTGTGAATGTTTTCATTATAAGAAGGTCTGTGTGGTATTTTGATCAGTACTAGTAGTTGTATATGCTTATAACAGAAAAACCATGTTGATAAATGAATCTAATTATGCATAAGTTGAACCAAGTCAGAATTCCAGTCCATTCTCGGGAATTTGTTTCCCCTTATCTGTTTCCAGGAATGCTTCGGAATAGACCTCTTCACAGAGATTGCCTCGGAAAGGTTTACCAAGAACCCAGAAAAAGGACTTGAATGTGCAAGTCTTAACAACCTTGTACGAAGAGGAATGACCCTCTTAAAATCCCAAAGTAGCAGTGTAGGGATAAGTATTGATAAACGGATGAGATCCTGTCGGGAGATATGCGATCATTCACGACCATTAAAATCAAAGGAATAAACGAGGGCGTTAATTTACTTAACCCTTTTTCCTCTATCTTCGTGAATAGTGAGGAAATCAGAATCTTAGACCCCCAGGGTCCATGAGAACATCTAGACCGTTGGTTTTTCCACATCCAAGGAGTAGTGGGAAAGGGCACGACATTGGGACCGATCTGAACCGTCAGATCTTAGCTAGAAAACCTGACAGTCATTAGATCTATAGGGAGATAGATGAGGGTTAAGCCCTCGTGAATAGGGGCAAAAGAATCTAAGCCATCCATTCGAGGAGGAAAGGTGGCAGAGATCTAGGGATATTGCGAACTCGGAGGTTCGCAAGGTAAGAGCCCAAAGGTTGGATGCTCCAAGTCGTGAGTGGCAAAGCCACGAGAGAATCAGGACTGTCCATCCGAGGAGGACAGGTGGCAGAGATCCAGGGATCTCGTGAACTTGGAGGTTCGCAAGGTAAGATCCCAAAGGTTGGATGCTCCAAGTCGCGAGTAGCGAAGTGTCGAGAGCCGAGCATGAGAGAACACATGGAAAAACTTCAAGGTGGGGCCTGTGTGATTGACGGGTGGACACAAATCGACTAGAGAAGGGAGCCAATGCTCTGTTGAATTCTCGTGTCTCAGGGATTCATGGGAGAAGGGAATGAAAGCTCAACCCTTGGACTTACAAAGTCATGAGTAGAGAGAACGCGAGAGGGAATATTAAATATCGCTTCTCGAGGGTTCGTGAAGGGAAGGTGCCAAGATTCGACGCTACAACTCACGAAGGGGCGAGTTGGGAGCACTGTGAAGGGAAGGTCAACCTTCGCTGACTTTCAAGTCTCGGAGGATTGCATAAGGGAGGAACGAGAGTTCAACTGTTGAACTCACGAAGCGGAAAATAGCAAGAGGGGATAGAGTTTAGCCTAGCCGGCGGTCATGCACAGAGGACGCTGATAGAAGGAAGCTATACCCATTTCGTGATCTCGGGTATCGGTGATTTGTGAAGAAAATTTGAGGGTCTTCGACTCGCGACTCGTGAGGTCGCGAGTTGTGAAAGGAGCTTGCATTTAGGCGCGTATGTGGTCCTATCGAACTAGGGACTAAAGAAAGGGAGATATTTCTTTGTTGTTAAGCGGCGGGTATATCTGGACAGCCAAAATCTATGCTGCTAGATCTACGACCAAGGTTTCATTCTGAAGCCCCCTCACCATTCTACCTTCCAGATTGGACTCAATGGTATCATTGAGTCGCGAAACACAAAAAGGAGCCTGGTTTGTTTGGATTGTGGTCCTAACCCACGATCACAGAGAGGTGAATAGGGAAGCGCTAGCCTGCACTAGACCCCCATATGACTTCGGGGATTTTGTCCCTTGAGGAAAAATGAAAATTTTATTACGTTGTTGTGGGTATGTGACAAATTTGTATCAGATCATGGTTACAACACTCGGCCTGATTGGGCTCATGAACGAGTTGCGCATAAGCTTTATTCGAAGCACTCCTATGAGGAGTAACCCCCTAACTTAACTCTCTTGTCCAGGATTAAAAAAAGTTGGAAAATGAGAACCCGACTATGTATGCATGTGAAAGAGTTATAAATTATGACCAAATTATAAAAATGTATTTAACTCTTGACTAATAACCAGCGTTTGTCTTTTCACTCAAGCGGACGATCAGCCGCGGGAATCTACAGACGCAGAGTATGGTGACTCACTGATCCAGATTTATGCAGGAACGAAATGTAAGAAGCAAATAATAGAGTATGCAAAATAGTATTGCAAAGAACACAGTGATACAATAAACACACACACACTTCTATTAATTAATGAAATAGAGAAACTGTAAAACTGTTGAACAATACATAGCTAGAATGGTGGTAGCATATCCCTGATAAGAGATGTGGCGACTATGCTCATCCATGACCAAGATGATTACAAAAAGAGGATGAAAGGCCTTATTTATCAAAAGTAGGAAGGTAGAAACCAAAAACCTAACCCTAGAATATGAAACGCCAAAAGTCAATTGGGCTCTGTTTGGGTAAGTTAGTCCATCAACTTCCCCGAGCCATAACTATTGCATACGATCTCCGTTTGGGGTGCACAATAGCTCGTTGGAAAGATCTATCCGAGGCCTACAATGCTTGAGATAAAAGGACATCGTAGATGATATATTGCAAGAGAAACATACCCAAAAAACCATCGTTTAGGGCCTCAAAATGGCCCCGGAAGTTCAGGACCCGAAAAAACTGCTAAAAATAGTAAATTACCAGAAATGCCAGAAAATTGTTTTGAGCCAGATGGAAAAGTGAGTGGCCACTAATACCTATCTAGATCTCTCACCAAGAGGTGGGAGAAGGCTACCACAACAGAGACGAAGAGTCTAACGAAAGAAGAGAAATAGGAACCCCACCAAACCTAGCCGAGACTGTGAGGAGTCTCATGGTTGAATTGCAAAGCTACAAGGCCGACAATTAAAGGATGATGAAAGAACAAGAAAAGCAAACTGAAATTAATGCATTTTTACTGTAGAGCTTATCCGACCTATAGCAACAAATGCATCATGAACCTGAGATGCAGAATCATGGTCGTATCAATGTCCATACTGAGAGAAGCACATCCGAAAGGTCCACCCTAGAGGTAAAGGACCAGTGCCAGACAATTCCACTAAGAAGGAAGCTAGCGATTCATAAGGCTCTTCCAGCAGCAGGACCAGTTCCTATTCTCGAAGAAAACAAAAGAAGAAAAATACTTCCAAGGGTCATAAATTTGAGGAATTCAAAAAGGCCAAACCTCCCTCCTTCAACAGTGAGATAAAGAAGGGAGAGGAAGCCGAGACCTGGCTACTTGGACTGAAAAAATATTTCAGAGTCCATGATTTTTCAGAAAATTTGAAGGCCCGAGTGGAAACTTTCAACCTGAACGGAAAAGCTTCCATCTGGTGGGAAGATCTTAAGAACATGAAAGGGGTCTGCGAGGAGGAACTGTCTTGGAAATGGTTTAGGAAGTACTTCTGGAAGAAGTATTTGTCGAAAATATATTTCGACGAGAAGGCTAAAGAGTTTTATGAAATCAAACTGGGACAACTCACTATAGAGGAATATGTCAACAAATTCCTCGACCTATTGAGATATGTACCCTACATCAAAGCAGAGAAGGCGAAGGCACAACGCTTCATCAGTGGGCTACCCAAGGAATGTCAGAACATAATCGAATTCGACAAGCCAAAGACCTTAGAAGACACTATTCAAAAAGCAACATATTTTCATGAACAATATGGACATCGGGCAGAGTCTCGTGAAAACTAGAAATAGAAGAGTGGTTTGAGATTTCAGAAAAAGGGGATCAAATCCTCAGGATTTAAAAACTACAAGAAGAACCCCAGAATGAACTATCCAGCTCAGAGTGTACTCCAATAGAAATTTCCATCATCAGATGGAAATAAAACTCTTGGACCTATACCAGTGAAGACTAATAACCCAAAGAGAGAACCTCTGAAATGTTGGGGTTGCGGAGAAGAGCATCTCCTAAGAGACTATCCACACCGACAACAGAACAATCAGAAAATTTATAACATTCAGGAAGCTACCACAGTCAATGATGTGGCAAGGAGTGTGCCGCAGATCTATGCAGCCTTGGATAATAACCAAGCTGACCACCAAGCTTCAGTGGTGGAAATAGAAGGTATAATTTTCAATCATCTGGTGTATGTTTTGATTGAACCTGGTTCAAATTTGAGTTATATAGCCCCTAGAGTTATTGATAAGTGTAAACTACAGCCACAGAAGTAAACCAAGCCAAGGCTGGTACAGTTAGCCACTGGCACCAAAATAAAGGTAGTAGAGGTCATACCAGCCTGCCAATTAATGTTGGGTGAATTCCTCACCCAAGCAACCCTTAATGTATTACCCCTGGGATCATATGATCTGTTGATTGGTATGGATTGGCTGGCCACCCACAAAGCTAGGCTGGACTGTTACCATAAAACCTTAGAATGTGTGAGCAAAGAAGGAAAAAGGATAACCCTTCAAGGGATCCGAAAAATGGTCTCGGTGAGACAAATATCAGCCCTGCAAATGAGAAAGTATTGCCGAAAGGGATGTACCCTATATGCGATACATGTGTTGAAAACAATCAAAGGTGATAAACCAATCCCTGATGATCACCCTATCCTGAGAGAATACAGAGATGTGTTTCTCGAAGAGGTACCGGGTCTACCTCTGAGAAGAGACATTGAATTCTTGATAGAGCTCGGACCAGGAGCGATGCCGGTGTCTAGGACACCCTATCGAATGAGCACACCTGAGTTAGTGGAACTCAAATTGCAATTGAAAGAAATGATAGATAAGGGTTATATTCGACCCAGCGTGTCCCCATGGGGAGCACTAGTCCTATTTGTGAAAAAGAAGGATGGAACCCTTAGACTGTGTATAGATTATAGACAACTCATTAAAGTAACCATAAAGAACAAGTACCCCTTGCCCAGGATCGATGATCTATTCGATCAGTTGGGAGGCGCATCTATTTTCTCAAAGATTGACTTGAGGTCGGGGTACCATCAAGGATGAATCAAGGGTGAAGACATCCATAAAACCGCTTTCCGGACACGGTATGGTCACTATGAATTTGTGGTACTTCCATTTGGGTTAACCAATGCCCCTGCCACTTTCATGTTCTTAATGAACAATATACTCAGTAAATTTTTAGATAAATTTGTACTAGTTTTCATTGATGACATATTAATCTACTCTAAGAATAGAAAAGAACATGAAGAGCATCGTAGACTTGTGCTACAAGTGCTAAGAGAGCATCAACTCTATGCTAAATTCAACAAATGTGACTTATTTAAGAAGCAAATACATTACTTGGGACATGTTCTATCCGAGGAAGGGGTAGCAGTAGATCCTGACAAGATCAGGTCTATCATGGAATGGCCTACCCCAAAGGATGTTTCAGACATCAAATCCTTTATGGGATTGGTGGGATAATATAGGAGATTTATAAAAGGATTCTCCAAGATTGGTTGTCCAATCACGGCCCTCCAGAAGAAGGGGACAAAATTTTTGTGGACACAACAATGTGAAGAAAGATTTCAAACCTTGAAACATCTTCTAACCCATGCACCTGTGTTGAAAATCACTGACCCAGAAGCTGAATTTCTTGTGTGCATAGATGCCTGCAAGGAAGGGCTCAGAGGAGTCCTTATGCAGGAAGGGAAGGTGATCTTCTGTGAATCCTCAAAATTGAATGAACATGAGGTCAACTATGTGACTCATGATCTAGAACTAGCTGCCATAGTGCATGCCTTAAAAATGTGGAGGCATTACCTCTTGGGAAGAAAATTTATGATTATGACAGATCATTGTGGATTACGGTATTTGCTTAATCAACCAAAGCTCAATGCTAGACAAGCCATATGAATGGCCCTCCTTAGCGAATTTGATTTTGAAATCAAACACCTTAAAGGGAAAGAGAATAGGGTTGCCGATGCCCTTAACAGAAGCATGAGAACAATTCACCTGGGAGCGGTGAGTACCTGTGAGACAGATGTCAAGAACAGAGTCAGAAATGCATAAGAAATAGATCCCTTCGTTCAAACTGTGACCCTGTACCTACAGCAAGAACCCTATGAAGTAAAGTATGAAGGCTACCAGATGACCAAAGGAGGTTTGCTCACCTACAGAGATAGAATGTACATTGTAAATCATGATGACTTGAACAGGTTCATCACGGATGAACTACATAAAAGACCCTACACTGGTCACCCACCATACCAGAAAATGATCACTGCCACCCGGAAACAATTTTATTTTCCTGGATTGAAGAAATACATAGCCAGATATTTGGCCCAATGCATAGAGTGCCAACGGGTTAAAGTAGAACATCAACACCCAACAGTACTATTACACCCTTTAACCATCCCATAATGGAAATGGGAAACCATCTCCTTGGATTTTATCACTGGATTACCAACTTCAAACAAACAGAATGATGCCATTATGGTGGTTGTGGATAAACTGAGCAAGTTTGCTCATTTCATCCCCATCAAATCAACCTGCAAGGAGATAGATATCGCCCAGATATTCATGAAAGAGATATTCTGACTGCACAGTATGCCGAGAGAGATGATATCTGACAGAGACACAAAACTTACTTCCAATTTTTGGAAATCACTGATGGAGGGTTTAGAGACCAAATTGTTGTTTAGCACTACCTATCACCCTCAGAGCGACGGATAGACAGAAAGAGTGAATCAAGTATTAGAGGATATGTTAAGGATTCATGTAATGCATCAACCCAGGAAATGGGAAGACTACCTGCCATTGGTAGAATTCGCCTACAACAACGGCTACCAGACCTCCTTAAAGATGAGTCCCTTCGAGGTCCTCTATGGTAGACCATGTAATACTCTAGTCATTTGGAGTAATCCTGTAAATAGGATTTCTTTTGGAACTGACATGTTGAAAGAAATGGAACAACAAGTGACTCAGATAAAACAAAATTTGAAGGTCGCTCAGAAGCGACAGAAAAGTTATGCTGATCAAAAGAGAACTTCAAGAGAGTTCAAAATGGGAGACCATGTATATCTTAGAATTAAGCCCAGAAGGAGTTCCCTGAAAATGGGAGCTTGTGCCAAGTTGGCACCCCGGTATTGTGGACCCTTTGAGGTTCTAGATAAAATGGGACCTGTAGCCTATCGGCTAGCACTTCCTCCCACAGTAAAAGAACATAATGTTTTTCATGTTTCATTACTGAAGAAATATGTACATGATGCTAATCATATAATTGATTGGTCTGTGATCCAGGTGGAACCAGAGGGAGAATTTCTACTAGAACCCCAATGCATACAGGATAGAAAGGAAACCCCGCTCCAGAACTGAACCATTGCACAGGTCAAGGTGCAGTGGAAACATTTTGTCCCATATGAGGCTACATGGGAAATGGAGGATGCCATGAGATAGGCATATCCGATTTTGTTTACTTCTGTACATGCAATTCATGTTAAATTATAAGAACATCAAGGATGATATTCCTTTTTAAGGGGCAGGGAATTGTAACACCCTGTTTCCCCTAGTTTGTAAAAATAATTGAACTGGCCAAGAACTATGGCAAACTCATAAATGTGCATATGTGATGTAATTGGACCTTGAGGAAAAGGTCAATGAATGTGAATAACATTACAAATTTTATTGCAGGACTACTGAGAGGGGATGTGCAAAAAAAGAGACCACGATGGTGGTGGAAGGGACCGAGAAAGGTGGCGTTAACTTCCACCGAGAATTAATACCGTATTTGGACTCCACTGGCCTCGAGAACCAAAAGCGGCTCACTGGCCCTGAATTAAATGTCTCACAGACTGGTAGGTAGATTGTTTTGATGAGGGATGGGAGGTGAACCACCCATCCGTAGAGCCGTCAGGCTTGACCAGCGTGAGGGTAATCGTGCCACACACAACCTCGCAAGAGGGTAAGGCGTGGGGTAGAAGTGATTAGGGGCAGATGCGAGGGGAGAAATCTGGAAACACGCAGAGTGAATGATAACAGAGAGGAAGGATTGCAACCTTCTCTCCTGGTCACTGGAAAATGGAGATGCAGTCTCACAGCATCGTGGTCTCAGCTCAGGGGTGGCTAGTGTTAAATCCGCTGGGAGTCGCTAAGCCTATGTTTGGGTGGAAACGGGCACCCCTCTCAGCAGTTGCTTAACACTAGTGTTATTTCTGATAAGTGTTTTGCCTCTGGCATCTGGAAATATATGTATTTTGATAATTATGCTCATAAGCTGTGAAACTGTGAATGTTTTCATTATAAGAAGGTCTGTGTGGTATTTTGATCAGTACTAGTAGTTGTATATGCTTATAACAGAAAAACCACGCATGGCTTATGTTGATAAATGAATCTAATTATGCATAAGTTGAACCAAGTCAGACTTCCAGTCCATTCTTGAGAATTTGTTTCCCCTTATCTGTTTCTAGGAATGCCCGGGAATAGACCTCTTCACAGCGATTCCCTCCTTGGAAAGGTTTACCAAGAACCTAGAAAAAGGACTTGAATGTGCAAGTCTTAACAACCCTGTACGAAGAGGAATGACCCTCTTAAAATCCTGAAGTAGCAGTGTAGGGATAAGTATTGATCAACGGATGAGATCCTGTCGAGAGATCTGCGGTCATTCACGACTGTTAAAATCGAAGGAATAAATGAGGGCTTTAATTTCCTTAACCCTTTTACCTCTATCTTCGTGAATAGCGAGGAAATCGGAATCGTAGACCCCGAGGGTCCATGAGAACATTTGGAGCATTAATTTTTCCACGTCCAAGGAGCAGTGGGAAAGGGCGTGGCATTGGGACTGATCTGAACCGTTAGATCTTAGGTAGAAAACCCAACAGTCATTAGATCTATAGGGAGATAAATGAGGGTTAAGCCCTCGTGAATAGGGGAAAAAGAATCTGAGCTGTCCATCTAAGGAGGACAGGTGGAAAAGATCCA
>ML784574.1:635260-661420 GCA_009831015.1 Picea engelmannii | reverse complement strand
TGTGCAAGAGGGAAGTTTTGGGAAAAAGAACCCCACACTCATTCACCCCCCCTCTAAGTGTGGTAGGTGTGTCCAACATAGGAACCCCTCCAGACCTAGCTGAGACTGTGAGGAGTCTTATGGTTGAATTGTAAAGCTGCAAGGCCGACAATGAAAGGATGATGAAAGAACAAGAAAAGCAAACCGAAATTAATGCAGTTTTACTGCAGAGCTTATCTGACCTACAGCGACAAATGTAGCATGAACCTGAGATGCAGAATCATGGTTGTATCAGTGGCCATACTGAGAGAAGCACATCAAGAAAGTTCCACCCCAGAGGTAAAGGACCAGTTCCAGACAATTCCACTAAGAAGGAAGCTAGTGATTAAAAAGGATCTTCCAGCAGCAGGACCAGTTCCTATTCTCGAAGAAAACAAAAGAAGCAAAAGACTTCCAAGGGTCATAAATTTGAGGAATTCAAAAAGGCCAAACCTCCCTCCTTCGAAGGTGAGATAAAGAAGGGAGAGGAAGCTGAGGCCTGGCTACTTGGACTGAAGAAATATTTCAGAGTCCATGAGTTTTCAGAAAATTTGAAGGCCCGAGTGGCCACTTTCAACCTGAACGGAAAAGCTTCCATATGGTGGGAAGATCTTAGGAACATGAAAGGGGTATGCGAGGAGGACCTGTCTTGGAAATGGTTTGAGAAGTACTCCCGGAAGAAGTATTTGTCAGAAAGATATTTCGACGAGAAGGCTAAAGAGTTTTAGGAACACAAACTGGGACAACTCACTATAGAGGAATATGTCAACAAATTCCTCGACCTATTGAGATATGTACCCTACATCAAAGAAGAGAAGGCGAAGGTGCAACACTTAATCAATGGGATACCCAAGGAATACTAGAACTGAATTGAATTCGATGAGCCAAAGACCTTAGAAGACACCATTCGAAAAGCAACATATTGTCATGAACAATATGGACATTGGGCAGAGTCTCGTGAAAACTGGAAACAAAAGAGCGATTCGAGATTTCAGAAAAAGGGGATCAAATCCTCAGGATTTAAAAACTACAAGAAGAACCCCAGAATGAACTATCCATCTTAGAGTGTACTCCAATAGAACTTTCCATCAGCAGACAGAAATAAAACTTCTGGACCTATACTAGTGAAGACTGATAACCCAAAGAGAGAACCTCTGAAATGCTGGGGTTGCGGAGAAGAGCATCTCCTAAGAGACTGTCCACACCGAAAACAGAACATTTGAAAAATTTATAACATTCAGGAAGCTACCACAGTCAATGATGTGGCAAGGAGTGTGTTGCAGATCTATGCAGCCTTGGATAATAACCAAGCTAACCATGAAGCTTCAGTGGTGGAAATAGAAGGTATGATTTTCAACCATCTGGTGTCTGTTTTGATTGACCCTGGTTCAAATTTGAGTTATATAGCCCCTAGAGTTGTTGATAAGTGTAAAATACAGCCACAAAAGAAAACCAAGCCATGGCTGGTATAGTTAGCCACTCACACCAAAAGAAAGGTAGTAGAGGTCATACCAGCCTGCCAATTAATGTTGGGTGAATTCCCCACCCAAGAAACCCTTAATGTATTACCCCTGGGATCATACGATCTGTTGATTGGTATGGACTGGCTGGCCACCCACAAAGCTAGGCTAGAATGTTACCATAAAACCTTAGAATGTGTGAGAAAAGAAGGAAAAAGGATAACCCTTCAAGGGATCCGAAAACCGGTCTCGGTGAGACAAATATCAACCCTACAAATGAGAAAGTATTGCAGAAAGGGATGTCCCCTATATGCGATACAGGTGTTGAAAACAATCGAAGGTGCAAAACCAAGCCTTGACGATCACCCTATCTTGAGAGAATACAGAGATGTGTTTTTGAAAGAGGTACTGGGTCTACCTCTGAGAAGAGACATTGACTTCTTGATAGATCTTGCACCAGGAGCGGTGTCGGTGTCTAGGACACCCTATCGAATGAGCACACCTGAGTTAGTGGAACTCAAATTGCAATTGAAATAAATGATGGATAAGGGTTATATTCGACCCAATGTGTCCCCATGGGGAGCACCAGTCCTATTTGTGAAAAAGAAGGATGGTACCCTTACACTGTGTATAGATTATAGACAACTCAATAAAGTAACCATAAAAAACAAGTACCCCTTGCCCAGGATCGATGATCTATTCGATCAGTTGGGAGGTGTGTCTATTTTCTTAAAGATTGACTTGAGGTCGGGGTACCATCAAGTCCGAATCAAGGGTGAAGACATCCATAAAACCGCTTTCCGGACACGGTATGGTCACTATGAATTTGTGGTAGTGGAATTTGGGTTAACCAATGCCCCTGCCACTTTCATGTGCTTAATGAACAATGTACTCAATAAATTTTTCGATAAATTTGTACTATTTTTCATTGATGACATATTAATCTACTCTAAGAATAGAGAAGAACATGAATAGCATCTTAGAGTTGTGTTGCAAGTGCTAACAGAGCATCAACTCTATGCTAAATTCAACAAATGTGACTTCTTTCAGAAGCAAATACATTACTTGGGACATGTTTTGTCCGAGGAAGGGGTAGCAGTAGATCTTGACAAGATCAGGTCTATCATGGAATGGCCTACCCCAAAGGATGTTTCAGACATTAGATCCTTTATGGGATTGGTAGGATACTATAGGAGATTTATAAAAGGATTATCCAAGATTGGTTGTCCAATCACTGCCCTCTAGAAGAAGGGGACAAAATTTCTGTGGACACAACAATGTGAAGAAAGATTTCAAACCTTGAAACATCTGCTAACCCATGCACTTGTGTCGAAAATCCCTGACCCAGAAGCTGACTTCCTTGTGTGCACAGATGCCTGCAAGGAAGGGCTCGGGGGAGTCCTTATGCAGGAAAGGAAGATGATCTTCTATGAATCCCAAAAATTGAATGAACATGAGGTCAACTATGTGAATCATGATCTAGAACTGGCTGCCATAGTGCACGCCTTAAAAATGTGGAGGCATTACCTCTTGGGAAGAAAATTTATGCTGATGACAGATCATTGTGGATTACGGTATTTGTTTGATCAACCAAAGCTCAATGCTAGACAAGCCAGATGGATGGCCTTCCTTAGCGAATTTTATTTTGAAATCAAACACCTTAAAGGGAAAGAGAATAGGGTGGTCGATGCCCTTAGTAGAAGCATGAGAACAATTCACCTGGCAGTGGTGAGTACCTGCGAGACAGATGTCAAGAATAGAGGCAGAAATGCACAAGAAACAGATCCCTTCGTTCAAACTGTGACCCTGTACCTACAGTAAGAACCCTCTGAAGTAAATTATGAAGGCTACCAGATGACCAAACGAGATCTTCTCACCTACAGAGATAGAATGTACATTCCAAATCATGACGACTTAAAGAGGTTCATCATGGATGAACTACATAAAAGACCCTACACTGGTCACCCAGGATACCAGAAAATGATCACTGCCACCCGGAAACAATTTTATTGGCCTGGATTGAAGAAAGACATAGCCAAATATTTGGCCCAATGCATAGAGTGCCAACAGGTTAAAGAAGAACATTGACACCCAGCAGGACTACTACACCCTTTACCCATCCCAAAATGGAAATGGGAAACCATCTCCATGGATTTTATCACTGGATTACCAACTTTAACCAAACAGAATGATGCCATTATGGTGGTGGTGGATAAACTGAGCAAGTATGCTCATTTCATCCCCATCAAATCAACCTGCAAGGCGATAGATATCACGTAGATATTCATGAAAGAGATATTCTGACTGCACGCTATGCCGAGAGAGATAATATCTGACAGAGACACAAAATTTACTTCCAATTTTTGGAAATCACTGATGGCGGGTTTAGAGACCAAATTGTTGTTTATCACTGCCTATCACCCTCATACGGATGGACAGACAAAAAGAGTGAATCAAGTATTAGAGGATATGTTAAGGATGCATGTAATGCATCAACCCGGGAAATGGGAATACTACATGCCATTGGTAGAATTCACCTACAACAACGCCTACCAGATCTCCTTAAAGATGAGTCCCTTCGAGGTCCTCTATGGTAGACTGTGTAATACTCCAGTCAGCTGGAGTAATTCTGTAAATAGGATTTCTTTTGGACCCGACATGTTGAAAGAAATGGAACAACAAGTGACTCAGATAAGACAAAATCTAAAGGTCGCTCATAACTGACAGAAAAGTTATGGTGATCAAAAGAGAACTCCAAGAGAGTTCAAAATGGGAGACCATGTATATCTCAGAATTAAGCCCAGAAGGAGTTCCATGAAAATGGGAGCTTGTGCCAAGTTGTCACCCCGGTATTGTGGACCCTTTGAGGTTCTAGATAAAGTGGGACCTGTAGCCTATCGGCTAGCACTTCCTCCCACAGTAAAAGCACATAATTCTTTTCATGTTTCATTACTGAAGAGATATGTACATGATGCTAATCATATAATTGACTGGTCTGTGATCCAGGTGGAACCGGAGGGAGAATTTCTACCAGAACCCCAATGCATACTGGAAAAAAAGGAAACCCTACTCCGAAACCGAACCATTGCACAGGTCAAGGTGCAGTGGAAACATTTTGGCCCAGATGAGGCTACATGGGAAATGGAGGATGCCATGAGACAGGAATATCCAATTTTGTTTACTTCTGTACATGAAATTCATGTTAATAGATAAGAACATTGAGGACGATGTTCCTTTTTAAGGGGGAGGGAATTGTAACACCCTGTTTCCCCCGGTTTGTAAAAATAACTGGACTGGCCAAGAACTATGAAAAACTCCTAAATGTGGATATGTGATGTAATTGGACCTTGAGGAAAAGGTCAATGAATGTGAATAAAATTATGAATTTTATTGAAGGAATTCTTAGAGGGGATGTGCAGAAAAAGAGACCACGATGGCAGTAGAAGGAACCTAGAAAGGTGGCATTAACTTCCACCAAGAATTAATACCGTATTTGGACTCCATTGGCTCGGAGAACCAAAAGCGCCTCGTTGGCCCTGAATTAAATGTCTCGTAGGCTGGTAGGTAGATGGTTTAATGAGGGATGGGAGGTGAACCGCCCATCCGTAGAGCCATCAGGCATGACCAACGTGAGGGTAATAGTGCCACATGCAACCTCGCAAGAGGGTAAGGCGTGGGGTAGAAGCGATTAGGGGTAGACGCAAGGGGAGAACTCTGGCAACACGCAGAGTGAGTGATAATAGAGAGGAAGGATTGCAACCTTCGCTCCTGGTCACTGGAAAATGAAGATGCAGTCTCACAACATCGTGGTCTCAGCTTGGGGGTGGCTAGTGGTAAATCCGTTGGGAGTCGCTAAGCCTACGGTTGGGTGGAAACGGGCACCCCTCTCAGCAGTTGCTTAACCTTGGTGTTATTTCTGATAAGTGTTTTTCCTCTGGCATCTGGAAATATATGTATTCTGATAATTATTCTCATAAGCTGTGAAACTGTGAATGTTTTAATTATAAGAAGGTCTGTGTGGTATTTTGATCAGTACTAGTAGTTGTATATGCTTATAACAGAAAAACCACACATGGCTTATGTTGATAAATGAATCTAATTATGCATAAGTTGAACCAAGTCAGAATTCCAGTCCATTCTCAGGAATTTGTTTCCCCTTATCTGTTTCCAGGAATCCCGCGGAATAGACCTCTTCGCAAATATTCCCTCCTTGGAAAGGTTTACCAAGAACCTGGAAAAATGACTTGAATGTGCAAGTCTTAACAACCCTGTATGAAGAGGAATGACCCTCTTAAAATCCTGAAGTAGCAACGTAGGGATAAGTATTGATCAATGGATGAGATCCTGTCGGGAGATCTGTGGTCATTCACGACTGTTAAAATCGATGGAATAAACGAGGGCGTTAATTGCCTTAACCCTTTTTCCTCTATCTTTGTGAATAGCGAGGAAATCATTATCGTAGACCCCCAGGGTCCATCAGAACATCTGGACCATTGGTTTTTCGATGTCCAAGGAGTAGTGGTAAAGGGCGCGGCATTGGGACTGATCTTAACCATCATATCTTAGCTAGAAAACTCGACAGTCGTTAGATCTATAGGGAGATAGATGAGGGTTAAGCCCTCGTGAATAGAGGAAAAATAATCTGAGCCATCCATCTGAGGAGGATAGGTGGCAGAGATCCAAGGATCTCACAAAATCAGAGGTTCACAAGGTAAGAGCCCAAAGGTTGGATGCTCCAAGTCGCGAGTGGCAAAGCCACGAGAGGATCGGGACCGTCCATCCGAGGAGGACAGGTGGCAGAGATCTAGGGATCTTGCGAACTCGGAGATTCGCAAGGTAAGAGCCCAAAGGTTGGATGCTCCAATTCACGAGTATCAAAGTGCCGAGAGCCGAGCACGAGAGAACACATGGAAAAACTTCAAGGTGGGGCCCGTGTGATTGACGGATTGACACACATCGCCTAGAAAAGGGAGTTAATGTTCCGTTGAGTTCTCGTGTCTCGGGGATTCGTGGGAGAAGGGAATGAGAGTTCAACCCTTGGACTTACGAAGTCGTGAGTAGTGAGAAAATGAGAGGGAATATTAAATATCTCTTCTCGAGGGTTCGTGAAGGGAAGGTGCCAAGATTTGACACGAAGGGAAGGTCAACCTTCGTTGACTTTCAAGTCTCGAAGGATCGCATAAGGGAGGAACGAGAGTTCAATCGTTGAATTCATGAAGCAGCAAATAGAAATAGGAGCTAGATTTTAGCCTAGCTGACGGTCATGCGTAGAGGACGCTAACAGAAGGAAGCTATACCCATTTCTTGATCTCGGGTATTGGTCATTTATGAAGAAAATTCAAGGGTCTTTGACTCACAACTCACGAGGTCACGAGTTGTGAAAGGCACCTGCATTTAGGCGCATATGTGGTCTTATTGAACTAAGGACTAAAGAAAGGGAGCTAGTGCTTTCTCATTAAGTAGCGGGTAGACCTATATAGCCAAAATCTTTGCACCCAGATCTATGGCCAGGGTTTCATTTCGAATCCCCCTCGCCATTCTACCTTCAAGATTGGACTCAATTGTATCGTTGAGTCACGAAACATGAAAAGACGCCTAGTTTGTTTGGCCTGTGGTCCTAACCCACGATCACAGGGAGGTGAACAGGGAAGAGCTAGCCTGCACTAGACCCTCATAGGACGTCGGGGATTCTATCCCTTGAGGAAAAATGAAAATTTTATTACGTTGTAGTGGGTATGTGACAACTTCTTTAAGTAAACCCCATTTTTGGGTTCACTCAAATGAATTCCATCATAATCCACCAATTCATAACCCCCTTTCTCCTACACTCGTTTCACAATATAAGGACCCTACCACATGGGCTCGAATTTACCGACCCCTAGAAAATCACAATCTTGCTCATAAAGAAGAACTAGATCACCTTAAAAAAAAACAGGTGGTTTGACATGATTTTCATATTGAGGTTTGACATTCTTTTTCTAAGTTTCAATAACTAAGGTAGCATCATGAAGGGTTTCATCTAATTGCATCAAATAAAAAATGTGTTCCTCCTCAGCTGAGGTGTTAGGGATAAGTTTGATAACTAGTTTCAAAGATAGGATTTCACATTCAATCAGAAAAATTTCTTCAATACCATATACTAACTGGAAAGGTGTGAATCCCATGACAGACTTAACGAATGTTCGATAGGCCCACAATGCTGAGAACAACATCGCGTGCCAATTTGAATTGTGAATTCCTACCATTCGTCGAAGCATAATAGTGAGAACTTTGTTCGTTTATTCAACGTAGCCATTAGCCTATGGATAATAGGAGGTTGAGTTTTCATGTCGAAGACCCAACTTCTCTGTAAGTTCATACATCATGAAATTGCGAAAATGATTACCTTGATTAGTAACGATGACTTGAGGGACACAAAATCTAGTAATGATATGATTCAATATGAACAATGTTCCAGTTTTCCCAGTATTATTAAATGTAGGCATCTCCTCAGCCCATTTAGTGAAATGATCCACATATACAATAATGTATCCATGCCTCCTGGTTGAGTGAGGGTTACATTTCATGAATTCAATACCCCATTTAGCGAATGGACCAGTAGAAACTACAGGGTGAAGAGGAGCAGTATGAGATCGGATCTTATTGTTGTAAGTTTGACAAGTGTGGAATTTTTGGATAGCAGTAATGCAATCCTTAAACAATGAAGGCCATAAATAGCCAGCTGATAAGATATTTTGGGAAGTAGCATACCAAAACATATGACCGCCACATGCTCTAGTGTGACATTAATTCAAAGATTTCTTAGCTTCATCGTAGGTGAGACATCGTTGAAATATGGAATCAATACCACGATGGTAAAGAGTATCACCAAGAATAATGTATTGATGGGCTTGATACCAGATATGACGATGATATGTACTAGAAATATTAGGCCGAAATTTTTTGGTCTGGAGATATATGATAATATCTTTGTACCATATGTCGTAAGATATGATCATAAAGAGGGATTTCTCAGGTAAGGAATCCTCTACCACAATTTCTATTTCAGTAGAGGGAAGGTGACATATCATTTCGGAAAAAACCAAAGACTTATTTGACTTGGCGCATTCAAACTCCAAATCAAACTCCTAGAGGATAACTATCCATTTAGAGTACCTGCCCCCAAACAATTGTCGCATAAGGATGTGTTGCATGGGGTTGCAATCGGAAATGAATGTGGTTCTACATAATAAGATGTAGTGACAAAAACATTAAACAAATTGAACAACTTCCAAGTCCAGTTTCTCCACATGTAAATATTTGGTTTCGGTGGTCGTGAGACTCCAACTCAAATAGTATATAATATGTTCATCGTGTGAATCATCCTCTTGGACTAGAACCATAACAATGGTAAAGTCCAAAGAAACTAAGTACATGAAATAATCTCCACTATAATAAGGTGGAAACAGAAGTGGTGTAAGTGTTAAGGTGAGTTTCAAAGATTCAAAATTTTTTTTCACAGTGTCGTCCCATATAAAATCATAACCTTTCTTAATAAGCCGAGTAAATCCTTTCTTTAATTCAACGTAGTTTGGAATGAATTGACATAAAAAGTTTTCCTTCCCTTGAAAACTTTGGAGTTGGCATAGCATGGAAGGAGGAGGTAAATTGAGAATAGCATCAACCTTCAAGGGGTCTACCTCAATCCCATGTATAGACCCGATAAAAACAAGAATTCGTCTAGAATCCACACAAAGAACACATTTGTGTGGTTTCAAACGTATGCGATAATAACGATAGCGTAGGAAAATGGCCCGTAGATGTCCCTGAGGATATTGACGACACATAGAATGTGTTGGTAGATCGTCTAGATAGGGTTGTAGAATGTGCTTAGTGTCATGAAAATCATAAGACATATCATGTTGAAAAGTCACACCAACATTTTTTAGAACAAAATATATTTTTTGGTATGCGAACGTTCCCAAAGGGAAAATAGAAGAAATCTTGTGTTGATCCATGGGCAGAATATGGATTTGATTATAATCGGACAAATTGTCTATCAAGGAGAATATTTCACTCCCAACACAGTCGTCAATGATTTGGTCAATGAAATGGGTTGGATAATTTTATTTGGGATAAGCTTTTTTTATATCCCTATAATCTACGCAAACACGGATCGTGCCTTGTTTCTTATTTACCTGAACAAGATTGGACACCCAATCGATCAAAGCCACAGGATAGACAAAGCTAGCTTTAATAAGTTTTTCAACTTCAAGCTTAATAGCAACATCCTTACGAGAATGTGCTAGGAGAAGTCTCTATAGAACATGATTAGTGTTCGAGTAAGTCTAAATCTCATGCACAACAATATCAAGATCAATACTAGGCATTTCTTCATAAATCCAGGAAAAAACATCACGAAATTCTTGGAAAAGGGTTTTATAGGTACAAAACTCATCAGTAGAACATGAGGCACTGATATAAACATTTTCCACGACTTTGGGTTTAATTGATATGTCAAGAGGAATGATAGGTGAAATATTAATCAAGTTACCTTCATACAAAACATCATATGTTGACTCTGGAACAGAATAAATAACAACAACGGTCAAAAAAGTTGAAATCCGTTGGTAACTCTCTATGGTCTCTTGTTCTAGGAAGATAATAGAATGATGATGTGCATCATCCCATGGATTATCTTCCATATACATGAATTTCATGATCATCTCATCAGTAGGAAATATCACGTGGAATAGATCAACATATGTATCACCAAGAGAAGGAGGAGAAGGAGTTTCGAATTGAATAGCTTGATAAGATAATTCCACCAGAATTAAAGGAATTTGATCATCATAATGAAGACAGTCACCAGATATAGGTACTATCCATGGGTCATAAGACTCAGGGTTTTGACGAACAAAGGTTGGTATCATGTTAATTGAGGCGAAAAAAGGAGGAGGAATATTGGGTGGTGGAATAGGAAATGTACCCATCAAGGTTGAATCTTTTAAAATGCCCATGCCGACATTCTCATAATTGAGAGGTGTTTTCGAGATAAAAGTTACATTGCTAGTACATGAATCAGAATTAAAGAAGTCCAATTGATCGACAATAATGATTTTTCCTTGGTGTGGGAAATGTAACACATGGAAAAAGGTAGACACAACTGTGTTCATGGAATCAATCTAGCTACGACCAAGTAGAAGGTTGTAATCAAGAGGTGCATTGTAATGAACCTCATAATACCATACAAAAAAAAATTTTTTTTACACAATTTACTTGGCAGAGAGGAATCTCTTAGTGATAAGAATTCTACTATACAACTCTGTTATAGAACTTTATCATAAAAATTTTACTATATAACTCCTAAATTCTCCTTACCACATGTTGTTTGAAGTATGTCATCATGTCTTACCTTAAGTGGGAAGGTTATAATGGAAAGCCCCAAGGCTTTGGCAAAAATAACTAAAACCTTTAGGTGTAGGGACTAAGTGATTAATGTAGACTTTATGATCCATACTACAATCACCCTATTTGGCATAAGATCTCCATACTATACTCGCACCGAAGTGTTCTCGAAATGTTATTCCTAGGGAAATTTATTTGGTTCCTACCAACTTAGCCAAGGGTCGGGTTAAGGACCAGTAACTGTCGTAAGCCTCTGGGTCCTGGTCATTTAATGGCTCATAAAATCAGATACTGATTGAATTGAAAGCTCGATGTCATGTCACCGGTGGACCTACGACAATGAGAATCAAACCACTACCTAAGACCTATCGCAGGGGGTGTGGAAGCGACATTCCTCAAGTGGGAAAGGAATTCCTTGTTAGGGTATTAAAATTTTTGCAACCATCATTAAGGTAGTCTACTAGTCATACTAAAATCACTTTTCTCTCTACTTGAAGTGTTACGCTGACCCTTCCCGGGTCACGTGGCTCACCCATCCTTAGCACTCTCCATAATTAATTTTTGGTGACAAGGCATCGTTTAGGTTTTGAGAGGGTTCATGGTTTGTCATTCTGAGATATTTATTTTCTTTTGAAGAGGCTCTGTGTCAAGGGGGTTTAGAGGTGAAGACTATGGCCCTGGTGGTTTCCTCCATCCTATTGTAGACAACATGTATTACATTCTAGGTAAGTTCTTCTCTAAACTTACAAACATTAATACCCTGTTTATTTCAATAGGATGATTATAATTTTTTTGGAATAAAATGTCTGCGCCAAGATGTCATTGTATGTTCTCCCTCATTTTCTTCCTGTGGAATTCTCCTTTTGTCTAACTTCCTTGCATTACATTCATAGCCATCCTTAATCTTGTAATAATGATCCTTTTCTTTGAGGTTGTCATGAATCTCTTTTGTTTACCAAGAAGGAGTGTTAGCCCTACCTATCCAAGTTTGAGATCTAGGTTTTCTTTTTTAAATCCTCTATCGTGTGCCAGAGTTCATCTCCGAGCATTCAGGAGTCTGAGGGAAGTAGTTATTCTGGGTTAGTTACCAAAAAACTTGGTCGGAGCATCCTCTGCATTTACTTTGCTGACATAAGAGATTATGTGAAAAAGGAGTTCGAGTAGATTAGACTCAACAGTTAGGGTACTCCTAGTTTGAATGGGAGAATTAAGCTCCATTCCACCTAAAAATAGATATTCTTGTTGTTCACATACACAATGAAATTATGATTTGGTCGATTACTGTATTTCTATTATTAAAGAATATTGTGTAAAGAATTTTTACTGCAACTGTATCATTCATTTTAAGAGTTGAAACATATCATTAATGATGGGCCTTGTTTGATGTGAGTGTACCCATCAATGAGTATTGTCTCCTTCACCCTTGGCCGTGTATGACTATCCAGATTGAAAATGTCAAGAAAACGATCATGTGCCTCTAGTTTCGAAGTTAAGTAAGCATTGGTATGATGTATTTATAAACATTTTCACTTAAATCGTGTTCTTCTTACATTGTCTTCGTATAAGAGTTTACTTATCATCATATATGGTGGATTCTTCCAGGTTTCCATCTACCCGAAGGTCCTGGCTGCTCATCTACGTACTCGGCATAAAAAGGTATATGAGTTCCCTTTCGTATCCCTTCAAGAGTTAGAACCGACCGTGTTGCAACTAAGATGTAGTCAACAATATTTTTTTCCTAAGTCTTCCTATCGGCTTGGGAAGGGAAAGAATTTCCAATGTAACTTAAACCTTTGGGATCCAATTATTATAATACAATAATTTATGTACATGTTTTTCTCTGTCTTTTGTCCAAAGTAAATGACTGTTTAATCATTCACCAATCGGATCTCACCCTACCCCATAATTTCATTACCAGGGCTATCTTATTCTCCTAGCAGCATAGTTGTTTATTTAAAATCATGACAATAACTTTCTGTGTAAGTGGGATTCCTATTGCAGTCATTAAGTCCTTATTTAGAGAACCTACACACATTATTAACTGTAACTATATTTATATTCATTGCATATATAGATATAAATTTATGGAAATATGTGTATAGACTTGCTCAGATTTGTACTTATTCATAGACAAATTTGCTTACTAAATTCGACTACAGAAGTAAGTATACACCTGTAAATAGATCTAATCCTTCCTAGCTCATTCGTACAAATTGGTTATGTCCAAAGTTTCAATTATAGGGGTATACATACACCTGTAGGTAGATCTGTTCTTTTTTCAAGGTTGTTCATATCTAACTCCTTCTACCAAAAATTTAAATCTCAAAAAAATAGACATACACAATCTTTCAAGTTTATTTTACATAGATCATTCTGCCTAGAATTCTAGTTTAGGATGCCTCATTCTAGCATTTTGGTCTTTGATTATAAACTCCATATGATGAATAGATGTCCTACATGGAAATTATTTCAACGTAACCCAAACAGAGCGTCATATCGGATATACAAAATCATTCAAAACAAAGAAGGATAAGATTTAACATATCTGAATCCATTCCATGGGAAGACAAAGGGAACAACCATGTTCCTCTCAACCATAGAATAGGACAGGCAATGCTTACCTAATTCACCCCCTAGCCTGACCATGAATCCATGAGGGAAAACTTGGAAAATCCTCCTAAACAATGTCATCCTCTATGAGTAATCTTCTTCCTTGCCTCACTCTCTGAATCAGTGTTCATAATAGCAAGTATTCAATAGTTCCTTTTTTTACCCAACATACTAGGCATCGTCTTGCCTCATCACATGTGCTATTTAACAACAAAAAAAAACAACAATGCTTTTTCCTAGGTCTTTCTTTCCCCCTTGAGAATTTTCACATATTTCTAAATCCCTAATTTTCAGGGGCTGCCCATGGCCAAATATCTTATTTTCCACTTGTAATAATCAACCCAGAGGTAGTTCCAACATGTTCCCCACTCATGGAGTCATGGTCAACTGATTTTAACATGGCTATTCCATTTGTCGTCTTGCAATCAATATAAATTATTATGTTTTAATACAAGTGTCATAGTCAAATGGTTAGTTGGGTCAAATCAGATCTCTGCCCAATAGTCATAATAATTAATTACAATTATCAAATTCAAAATTTGTAATTTCCATAAATGGAAAAAAATTTCAAAATTCAAATTTGTTAAAAATGAAATAATTTCCCAACAAATTTTAAATTTCAAAAATACTTGTTTTTTTTTGGGATGTCACATCCTTTCCCCCTTCAATAAAACACTATCCTCAGTGTTCGTTCCTTTCTTGGAACAGGATTGGATGAGATTTCTACAAATATCCCTCCAACTCCGATGTGGCCTCCTCAGGACTAAAGTGCTTCCATTGCACCTTTACCTGAGCGACGACTCTGTTGCAAAGTGTTATTTCTCTCTAGTCCATAATTCACAGGGGTTCCACATGGAACTCGCCTTTAGGTTCCACCTGCACCAAGTTCCAATCAATCATATGAGTAGGGTGATGAACATATGTTTTCAACAAAGAAATATGAAATACATTATGAATTCTAAGGTTAGATGGAAGTGCAAATTGGTATGCTACGGGTCTAGTTCGAGTTAGTATCTCGAAGGGCCCACAAAACCTGGGTGCCATCTTGGCACATTTTCCTAATTTGAAAGAGCTTTTTCAGGCTTTGACCTTCAAATAAACGTGGTCTCCCACTTGAAATTCCAAGTGTCTTATTTTCCAATCTGCATAGCTCTTTTGTCTGTCCTGTGCTTCTTTTAAGTTCTGTTGTACCTTCCTTACCATGTTCTCCATTTCTTGGAGCATCTCTGGTCCACCCATGAGTCTGTCTACTGGGTTATCCCAATTAATTAGAGTTGTACACTTTCTGTCATACAGTACCTCGAAAGGTCTTAACTTAGATGAAGTTTGGTACCCATTGTTATATGCAAATGCTACTAAGTGTAGATAGTCTTCCCACTTGTTTGATTTTGTTCTTACGTACATGTGGAGCATATCCTCTACGATTTGGTTTGTCCTTTCGGTCTGTTCATCTGTTTGTGGGTGATAGATTGTACTGAAATTCAAACTAGTATTTATCCCTACAAACAATTCCTTCCAAAAAGAGGATGTGAATTTTACGTCTCTATCTGAAATCACCATTCAAGGAATACCATGCAGTCTAAAAATTTCTTTCATAAATATTTCAACAATGTTTATAGCTTTAAAAGTAGACTTTACAGAAATAAAGTGTGCAAACTTACTGAGTTTATCGATTACAACCATAATAGAATCATTTTGTTTCTGCGTTTTTGGAAAACCTACTATAAAGTCCATTGATATGGTCTCCCATTTCCATTCTGGTACCGGTAATGGTTGTAATAGGCTGGTTGGATATTGGTATTTAGCTTTAACCTGCTAACAATCTTGGCACCTAGCCAAGTATTCTGTTGTTTTTCCCTTCATATTAGGCCAGTAAAATAGTATTCTAAGTGTTCTTATCATTTTTTGGTATACTGGATGGCCAAAGTATGGTTTCTTATGCACTTCGTCCAACACTATTAACTTTAATTCTGCTGAATTTGGTATGTAAAGTTTTTTTTTAAATCGTAGTAGTCCCTCCTTGTCGATACTTAGATCTTCTTTCTCTGAGATTGTGGTACTGTTTTGTAATTCTTCCATTATCTTAGTGTAATTTTCGTGATTAATACCTGTCGTCCTTATTCTTTGTTCCAGATCACTATCTTCCCTATTGATACTTATTTCAAATAAGTCATGGACTCTTCTTCTTAGAGCGTCTACTACCTTATTTTCCTTACCCATGATATGTCTAACTTCGAAGTCGAATTCTCTCAAGAATGCTAGCCATCTTGCTTGTCTTGCGTTAAGATCTAGCTGGCTAAACAGATATTTCACGATGCTATTATCCGTCAATGGTAGAAATTTTCTTCCCATTATGTAATGTCGCCACATTTTTAAGGTGTGTATTACCGCTGCCAATTCCAAGTCATGAGTGACATAATTTCATTCATGTTCTTTTAATTTCTGGGACTCAGAAAAAATCACGTGTCCTTCCTGAGTTAGAACACCACCTAGTCCTTATTTACTTGCATCAACACACACGGTAAAATCTTTATCTGGGTCTGCTACCTTCAATATGGGTGTCGTTGTCAATAATTCCTTCAACTTGTTAAAAATGT
This sequence comes from Picea engelmannii, assembly GCA_009831015.1. Taxonomy (NCBI): domain Eukaryota; kingdom Viridiplantae; phylum Streptophyta; class Pinopsida; order Pinales; family Pinaceae; genus Picea; species Picea engelmannii. The sequence continues at coordinate 645,348 of ML784574.1, read as the reverse complement.
CTTGACATCTCTGTGACCAGTTAAACTTGGTCCCTTTCTTTAGTAATGATGTGATAGGGTAAGCTATTTTGAAAAATCTTTCTATGAATATGCGATAGTATCCAATGATTCCCATGAATGCCCAGATGTTTGCTACATCCTTTGGTACCGGCCATTCTATAATGGCTCTTATTTTCTCAGGGTCGACTGCAATGCCTTCTGCAGATATTACATGTCCTAGGTACTGTATCTTATTTTTTTTTAAATCACACTTATCAAATTTAGCATACAAATAGTTCTTCCTTAAAGTTTGCAGGACGATTCTTAAGTGTTCTTCATGTTCTTCCTCTTTTTTAGAATACACTAGAATATCGTCGATAAATACTAGTACAGATTTGTCCAAGTAATGAATGAAAATACTGTTCATTAGACACATAAATGTGGCTGGTGCGTTAGTGAGTCTGAAAGGTATGACTACAAACTCGTAGTGTCCATATCTTGTTCGAAAGGCTATTCTGATTATTTCCTCATCTTTTATCCTGACTTGATGGGAACCGGATTGCGAATCCAATTTTGAAAAGATTTTGGCCCCGCCTACTTGATTGAACAGGTTATTTATTCTAGGTAAGGGGTACTTGTTCTTAATAGTCATTTTATTCAATTGTTTGTAGTCGATACATAGTCTTAGGGTACCATCTTTCTTTTTCACAAAGAGGACTGGTGCTCCCCATGGTGAAACACCAGGTCTGATATACTTTTTGTCCAACAATTCTTGTAGTTGTATCTTTAGTTATGTTAATTCAAGTAGACTCATTCGGTAAGGTGCTTTCGAGATAGGGGATGATCCAGGTAGTAAGTTTATGGAAAAGTCTATTTCCCTTCTAGGAGGTAATTCTAGTATCTCATCAACAAACATGTGTCTAAACTCACATAGGACAACAAAATCTTCTAGTTTTGGCTTATCTTCTTTTTCTAACAGATTCATTATTTGGATGGGGTAAAATTGACACCCCTTTCTCATACATTTCTTGAATTGCATTGCTGTGACTTGTCTAACTGATACTGGTTTTGGTATACCTTGGGATATTCTAGTGGTGTCACAATCATGTTTATAGTTAAGTGTCTTTGTATAACAATCTAGGACTGCTTTGTGTCTTTCCAACTAATCCATTTCAATTATCATATTGTAGGATCCTAGTGGTAGAATATTTAGATTTGTTTTTATATTTTAACCATCTAAGTTAAATTCAAAATCAGAAACAAAGTCAACCACTTTCCTTTTAGTTCCCGTTGCTAACTGTACCAGCCATGATTTTGCATGTTTCATCCTCTTAAGCTTATTTGCCTCTACTACTCCAGGAGTGATATAACTTAACATAGATCCAGGATCAATTAAAACAGAAATTTAGGTGTTATTGATTTTACCTTCGATTTCCACCACAGAGGACTGGTGGTCATCTTGCCAACCATCAATGGCTACATTAATCCAATGCAGGCTTCTTCCTACATCACCCATCGTTAAAGATTCCTACAGATTATGAACAACAATTTTTTTTTCTGTGCTTAAACATGGGAAGTTGGTCCTGAGGTGAGGTTCCCCACATTCCCAACACTCTAAAGATTCCCGGGGATTGTCCCCAAATTTCCTTGTTCCCAGGTTTATCGGTTTACCACCTCCTTGTGTGTTTGGATGGTTTGCATGATAATATTTCCTCGAGAATATTTTCCTTGTGTTTTGATAGGGAGCTGGTTGGTATCCCTTCTTTCACTGATTCATCCGATCTTGTTCTTATCCTTCCAGGCTTTGGGAAACTCTGCCCACTATTTGTATTGATCGTAGAACATTCGTTCTTTCCTGAACACTTTGCTCAAAGATTTGGGGTTGTCAAATTCAATTATGTCCCTGTAGGATTGTGGTAAACACCTTAAGAACCGTTGGATTTTTACCATATCCTCTCGGATGTAAGGTACGAACCTTAATAGTTCCAAGAACTTATTTATAAGGTCTTCCATTGTCATCTGTCCAAGTCTTAGTTCATAAAATTATTTTGTTTTACTTTCATAGTAGCTTTCAGAAAGGCACTATTTCTTGAAATAATTCTTAAAGTCGGACCATTCCAATTGTTTCTCCTTTAGGCCTTTGGCCAATTTCAGGTCTTTCCACCAAATGTTGGCCTTCCCTTTCAGATTGTAGATGGCCATACCGACCTTCATATTACTGGAGTAGTTCTAGATTTGGAAGTATTTCTTGATGTCCAACAACCATGCCTCATATTCTTCTCCTGTCTTGGATTCTCTATCGAAGGTAGCTGGTTTGATCTTCTTAAACTCTCCTTCCAGGTGGTCTACTTGTTTCCTTTTTTGTCTTTTTTAGTTTTGTCTTCAGCTGAAGGTGTACCTTCAAACGAACTGTCTCCTCTTTCTATTTCTGGTCTTGAGTTTTTGGAAGATCTCTTGTTGACTTCTTCATCGTTATTATCATCCTTTGGGATTTTCTTGGTCACTATACTATGTAGTAGGACTTCGTTTATCTCTTGTTGTTCCTGTTATGATTTCTTTAGTTTCTCGTTGTTGGATTTGAAAACTTGCAGTTCAACAATAAGATTCCTCATTGTTTCCAACACTTACATGGGTGAGGTTCCGTCACTGTTCTGTCTTGGATCTCCAACAGGTCTCTGCTCCAAATTTCCTTCCATCCTGATTTTTTCTCTGTCCTGAGCTGCCATAATTAAAACAAAACAGAAAGGGTTTTATGTTTGTAACAATAAGGTTTATTAGTTTTTCATAAATCAAAATATATACTGAGTAACAAATGTGGCCCTGTTCAGGCCCAATGTTGTAACTTTATCTCTGATACCATATGTAATGAACCTCATAATACCATATAAAAAAAACTTTTGTTTATACAATTTACTTGGTAGAGAGGAATCCCTTAGTCATAAGAATTCTACTATACAACTTTGTTATAGAACTTTATCATAAAAAATTTACTATATAACTCCTAAATTCTCCTTACCAAATGTTGTTCGAAGTATGTCATCGTGTCTTACCTTAAGTGGGAAGGTTATAATGGAAATCCCCAAGGCTTTAAAAAAAAGAACAAAAACCTTTAGGTGTAGGGACTAAGTGATTAATGTAGAATTTATGATCCACACTACACTCACCCTATTTGGCATAATATCTCCATACTATACTCGTGCCCAAGTGTTCTCGAAATATTACTCCTAGGGAAATCTATTTGGTTCCTACCAACTTAGCCAAGGGTCGGGTTAAGGACCAATGATTGTCGCAAGCCTCTAGGTCCTGGTCATTTAATGGCTCATAAAATCGGATACTGGTCGAATTGAAAGATCGATGTCATGTCATTGGTGGACCTACAACAACGAGAATCAAACCACTACCTAAGACCTATTGCAGGGGGTGTGGAAGTGACATTCCTCAAGTGGGAGAGGAATTCTCTATCAGGGTATTAAAAGTTCTGCAACCATCATTAAGGAAGTCTACTAGTCATACTAAAATCTCTTGGCTCTATACTTGAAGTGTCACGCCGACCCTGTCATGGCCACGTGGCTCATGCATCCTTCACACTCTCCATAATTAATTCGAGGCGACAAGGCATCGTTTAGGTTTTGAGAGGGTTCAAGGTTTGTCATTCTGAGTTATTTCTTTTCTTTGAAGAGGCTATGTGTGTCAAGGGGGTTTAGAGGTGAAGTATATGGCCCTGGTGGTTGCCTCCATCCTGTTGCAGACGACATGTCTTACATTCCAGGAAAGTTCTTCTCTAAACTTACAAACATAATACCTTGGTTATTTCAATAGGAATATTAAATTATTTTTGGAATAAAATGTCTGCGCCAAGATGTCGTTTTGTGTTCTCCCTCATTTTCATCCTGTGGAATTCTCCTTTTATATAACTTCCTTGCATTACATTCAGAGCCATCCTTAACCCTATAGTAATGATCCCTTTCTTTGAGGCTATCACGATTCTCTTCTGTTTACCAAGAAGGAGTGTTAGCCCTACCTATCTAGGTTTGGGATCTAGGTTTTCTTTTGTAAACCCTCTGTCATGTGCCAGAGTTCATCTCCAAGCATTTGTGAGTCTGAGGGAAGTAGTTATTCTGGGTTAATTACCAAAAAACTTGGCCAGAGCATCCTCTGCATTTACTTTGTTGACTTAAGTGATTATGTGCAAAAGGAGTTCAGGTAGATTAGACTCAACAATTAGTGTACTGCTGGTTTGAATGGGAGAATTAAGCTCTATTCTTTTTTTTCACATACACAATGAAATTCTGATTTGGTTGATTACTGTATTTCCATTATTAAAGAATATTGTGTAAATAATTTTTACTACAACTGTATCATTCATTTTAAGATTTGAAACATATCATTAATGATGGGCCCTGTTTGATGTGAGGGTACCCATCAATGAGTATTGTACCCTTCACCCTCGACCCTATATGACTAACCAGATGGAAAATGTCAAGGAAAGGATCATGTGCCCGAGTTCTGAAGTTAAGTAAGCATTGGTATGATGTGCTTATAAAAATTTTCACTTAAATCTTGTTCTTCTTAAATTGTCTTCATATAAGAGTTTACTGACCATCGTATATGGTGGATTCTTCTAGGTTTTCATCTACCTGAAGGTCCTAGCTTCTCATCTGCGTACTCGGCGTAAAAAGGTATACGAGTTCTTTTTCGTATCCCTTCATGAGTTAGAACCGACCGTGTTGCAACTGAGATGTAGCCAATAGTATCGTTTTCCTCAGTCTTCCTATCGGCTTGGGAAGGGAAAGAATTTCCAATGTAACTTAAACCTTTGGGCTCCAATTATTATAATACAATAATTTATGTACAAGTTTTTCTCTGTCTTTTGTCCAAAGTAAATGACTGTTTAATCATTCACCAATTGGATCTCACCCTACCCTATAATTTGATTACCAGGGCCATCTTGTTCTGAATGTTGGTACGAATTATAATAGACCATATCATTTTGTTTCCTTTTGACCTTTCCTATGTTTATTGTCCATATTCCCTTTTGGAAACAAATGGTGATATTCGTTTTGGACTCAGCATAAATATATATAGTGGCCGAGTAATTGATTATGATTTGTATTTTATTTTAGAATGCCATATATACATGGTTGTGAATCATTCATTATTTATGTTATATTGTGGTTGTCCAATTCTGAACCGTCCACTACCATGATCACTGAGTGGACAATTTTGCCTATATGCTCATAGTTAATGGTTTTGTATTTTACTCCATACAGTGTATATTCCTTCAGTTGGGGGGGTCCTTTTTGTTTATTTTGTGTGATAGGAAAAAAAAAGATTAAAAGCTATATCAACCTGTGATTTATGTTCATTGTAATTGTCTTCGAATTCTCATTCTTATGGAGTAATTTACTATTGTATTATCTTATAATGGAACAATGAATTATTCAGTTTAATATGGTACTGTAATAAATTTTATGGAGGGTTTTCTGGACCTTTTGATTTAGAAGTTTCTTTATACGAGAGGCAGTTGTTCTCTTAGCGGCATAGTTGTTTATTCAAAATCATGACAGTAATTTTATGTATAAGTGGGATTCCTATTGCAGTCATTAAATCTTTATTTAACGAAACTACACACAGTATTAACTGTAACTATATCTATATTCATTGCATATCTAGATATAAATTTATGGAAACACATGTATAGACTTGCTTAGATTTATTCTTATTCATAAATATATTTGCTTACTAAATTCAACTAAAGAAGGACGTATACACCTGTAAATAGATCTAATCCTTCCTAGCTCATTTGTACAAATTAGTTTTGTCTAGAATTTCAATTACAGGGGTAGAAATACACCTATAGGTATTTTTGTTCTTTTTTCAAGTTCAGTCGTATCTAACTGCTTCTACCAAAAATTCAAATCTCTGAAAAATAGACATACACAATCTTTCAATTTTATTTTTCATAGATCATTCTGCCTAGAATTCTAGTTCAGAATGCCTCATTCCATCATTTTGGTCTTTGATTATAAACTCCATACAACGAACATATGTCCTACATGGAAATTATTTCAACTTAACCCAAACAAAGCGTCATATCGGATATACAAAAGCATTCAAAACAAAGAAGGATAAGATTTAACATATCTAAATCTAGTTTGTGGGAAGACAAAGGGAACAACCACGTTCCTCCCAACCGTAGAATAGGGTAGCCAACGTTTACCCAATTCACCCCCTAGCCTGACCATGAATCCATGAGAGAAAACTTGGAAAATCCTCTTCAACAATGTCTTCCTCTATGAGTAATCTTCTCCCTTGCCTCACGCTCGGAATGAGTGTTCATAACAACAAGTATTCAGTAGTTCCTTTTTTCCCCCAACATATTAGGCAGTGTCTTGCCTCCTCACATATGTTATTTAACAACCAAAAAAACAACAATGTTTTTTCCTAGGTCTTTCTTTCCCCCCTTGGGAATTTTCACAGCTTTCGAAATCCCTTCTTTTTAGGGGCTGCCCATGGCCAAATATCTAATTTTCCACTTGTAATAATCAGCCCACAGGTAGTTCCAACATGTTCCCCACTCACGGAGTCATGGTCAGCTGATTTTAACATGGCTGTTCCATTTGTCCTCCTGCAATCAATATAAAATATTTTGTTTTCATACAAGTGTCATAGCCCAACAGTCATAATAATTAATTACAATCATCAAATTTGAAATTCGGAATTGCCATAAATGGAAAAAAAATTCCAAATTCGAATTTACTAAAAACAAAATAACTTCCCAACAAATTTTGAATTTCAAAAATACTTTTTTTTTTTGGGATGTCACATGCATCAAAGACCTCAACCTCGAAATTAACCACCTTACCTTCTAACATAATAGAAAATGAGGGAAGAACATCATAATTTTTAAAGCCTATACCATTGAAATCCTTAAGAGTATTGTGCGAGTCGGTAAGGGCAAGAGAGCCAATAGATTTCCAAAACGTATAAAACATAATGAAATGCGAGGCTCCTTCATCAATAACGGTTTGACAAATGTTCTTATTCTCCACAACAACTTGGATCTAAAATGCTATTCGAGGAGCAATCTTTGGAATATGATCTTCCAAGTTAAATATTATCAAATTGGTATTGATAGGATCAATTCCACCAATATCCTTTAACAACACATTCCATTGTGTAGGACAACTTTGAAGGACTTCGAGAGTCGACATTGCAGAGGGTGCTTGCACAAGGTCTTATACAATACTATATTTTTGGGTAGCATGCGCGTGATTATTAAATGAAGACTTTTGAACAATGCCTTTGGGAGGAGGGCGACGAACTATATCTAGGACCAATCTTTCGAGATGAAGAGGATCATTTGGAGATGAAGTTGGGGTAGGAGGTTGAACTAATGAAGGTGGTGAAACATCAACTTTCTCTTTCGAAGGAGAATAATCTTTGGCTTGATTTGCGAGTGCAACTTCGTTATTCTTGGAGTCACCAATACACATAAGGATGTAAGATGTGGTAGAGGGAGAAGGTTGGTCATGAATTACCAATTGGGCCTACTGCTGAGAATGAAAAGGTGGTGTCAGTATGGTGTGTGTAGGAGGTTTCCTAGTCTGTTGCAGGAACTTAGTGACCTCAGGACGTCGTGGAAAATCTTTCGTGTAATGATCCTCACCACATTTAAGCCAACGATAATGAGGTTTACGCTTATCTTTGTCATAAGCAGGATGTGTTTTGAGTTTATCAGATTGCTGATTATTATTTTTTGTTGGATAACTGAGAGGGGCGGGGGTGAATCAGTTGTTACCGTGCTTAAACAATTATGCTTATTTTAAAACTCTTTACAGAGCACTCAATGACAATCCCAATAATGCAGAGAGGTAAGCAATAGAACATTCGACATCAGTCACACATATGAAATATATAGAGACAAATATTTCCTGAGGAAACCCATAAAGGGTAAAAACCTCTTCTTCTTGGTATGATAATTAATATTTACATTCTTTACATTATAATACATATGATCTCCAACTCATTGTGAGGCTACAACCTCTATTTTGAAAGCTGCAACTTGTTGAGAGCACCAACTCTTTGTTTTCTCTAGAACTGACTAGAAGGAAGCACCAACTCCCTTAGTTTTCCAACATCGACTGGATGGAAGCACCTACTTCCACTTTTATAAGCACCAACTTGTTTGAGAGCACCAACTCTCTGGTTTCTATAGCACCCACTAGAAGGAAGCACAAACTCCCTGAGTGTTCCAACACCAACTGGATGGAAGCACCAACTTCCAGTCACACAGGCACCAACCTGTATAACAGAGAACAACAGTTCTTCCTTGCACCACCCTGCCACCTTGGTTTCTCTGGCTGCAACCAGATAGAAGCTACAACTCCCTGTATTCAAGCACCCACTTGAACCTATGAGGACAACAGTCCTCCCTAATATCTCCCTACCACCCTGATTATAAATAAATGATTGAATAACCAAAAACACATATAAATCGATTCTTACAACTTCTTCTTTGTTCTGTAAATCTGCTCTGCTTCTAACTGTTCTGCAATTCTTCTCTTCATCTGTTTGTTCTTCAATTTTTCTCTGCTTCAATATTTTCTGCAAATCTGCTCTTGCTTTTGTCTATTCCTCATATGTTACTCATCTCTGAGTTTTATCTCACAGTGCGCATATTGTCGATCTCACACTGTGCATACTATAATTTTCCCTTTCTTACAGTTCAAATAATTTTTCATTCATAACGACCAACACTCCACAGTCATTGCGTCTCCTTTTTATCCTATACCACCTATTCAGTTACACCTTGAATCTCCAAGAAAACGCATCAACAACTGAATCGCCAACTATCCAAGAATCATGATTCAGTTCTTCTAACTGAATCATAACTGATCGATTACCTGTGAGGTGAAACAATAACCCTTCGATCAAGTTTCCAATTAACTAACACCGTTGGATTAAATCCACAAGATTTCACGTTTATCTCATATGCCCACTAGCTGTGACCAAGCGCTAAACATAATTTGAATTTTGTGATTTTGCATCTCGGCATTCCTGTGATGAAGGGTCTCGACACTCCAAGTCACGATCGTCGAGACTCCAAGATGGAGCTTAGCATCGCTAGTTTCTTCCCCTCATGTGACCACTAGTGGTGACCACATGATGTGCCAAAAGGGGCTTCATATTTCTCGAACTTATGAACTTCATCGAGCCTTATCAACGGTCCAGATCTCCAATGATCTGACGGTCCAGATCTCATCGCGATCTCACATATTGTGATTCCTGTGATGAAGAGTCTCGATACTCCAAGTCGTGATTCCGAGACTCCGAGATGGAGCTTAACACCGCTAGATTCTTCCTGTATCTTCTGCAGATGTAACCTACCTCTGTAGTTGATAATGAAATGGATTCTTACTTTTCACTAAGCCATGCTACTAATGAGTCACCCAGAAAGAATGCTCCTCCACTACTTCTTTTTCTCTCATCAACACAGTTTTCCCATTCGACATCTGAATAAGAAGTTAACTGAAAGTTCTGATTTCTAGGATACCAAAGACCGTAATTCGTTGTGCCTTTCAAGTACTTGAATATCCTTGTTACTGCTACTAGATGAATTTCTTTAGGAGCAGACTGATAACGACCTACCATTCCAACAACTTACATTCTATCAGGATGGTAAGCTGTGATGTACAAAAGACTTCCTTTCATTGATTGGTATGTCCTTTGATCAACATCAAGTGACACATCATCTTTACTGAGTTTGCAACCAACCACCATAGTTGTACTAACAATAGAGGAATCCTCCATCTGAAATTTCTTCAACATCTCTTGCAAATATTTTTTTTGAGAGATAAATATTCCTGCAGAACTTTGATTTACTTGTAAACCAAGAAAATATGATCGTTCTCCTATCATGGACATCTCAAAATATGTTTTCATAGAGTTAGCAAACCACTAGATAGATGATTCATTAGTACAACCAAAAATAATATCATCTACATAAACCAAAACAACTAGTAAATTATCACCTTCAGACTTAATGTAGAGATTGTTGTCAACAATACCTTTCTTGAACCCTTTGTCTTATAAAAAATTGTCCAGTC
>ML784574.1:609783-635210 GCA_009831015.1 Picea engelmannii | reverse complement strand
CATAATTAGGATTATCTGTCAATGAGAATCCTTCAGGTTGCTCCATATATACTTCTTCCTCTAGATCTCCATTAAGAAAAGTTGACTTAACATCCATCTAATACACTTTAAAGTTATTATGACATGAATATGCAAGGAACATTTTGATGGCCTCCAATCTTGCCACTGGTGCAAAAGTTTCATCAAAGTCCTGACCTTCAACTTGCGCCTACCCTTTACAGACCAATCTAGCTTTATTTCTAACAACTTGTCTCTTTTCATTCATTTTATTCTTGAACACCCATTTGGAACCTATTACATTCTTATCTTCGTGCCTAGGAACAAGCTCCCAAGTATTGTTCTTCTTAATCTGATCAAGCTCTTCATTCATAGCTCTAATCCAATCAATATGTTCGATGGCTTCATAAAATTTTTTAGGTTCAGTCATAGATAAAAAAAACAACATGAGATTGTTCTCAGTCTTTAATCAATTTCCTTCTTGTTTGAACTCCTTTATTTATATCTCCAATTATCTGATTTTCAGGATGATTCTTTCTAACAATTCTGAGAGGTGAGATTGTTTCTTTCTACTAATTTATGTCAGCTTGAGTATTTGTATCTTCATCTGATTCATATTCTTCTCTTTCTGATCCTTGGACCTGTTCATCTTCATCTTCAACTATACCTTTTGTTCTTGGTTCAACACTTCTTACATTTCTGACCGAGATTTCTTCATCAACTTTTATGTCTATACAATGAACTAGTTTATGTAGCGTCTTGTTGTTACATCTGTACCCTTTACTGTTTGTAGCATAACCCAGGAAGATACCTTCATCAGCCCTGTCATCATATTTTCCAATATTTTCGTCATTATTCTTAATATAACATTTACTCCCAAAGACTTTAAAATGCTTGATTGAAGCAGGTCTTCCAAACCATAGTTCATAAGGAGTTTTGTCATTGTGTGGTATGAGATGTGCTTTGTTAAGGATATGAACAGTTGTATGAATTGCTTCCACCCAATATGTATGAGGTATGTTCCGTTCATTCATCATTGATCTTGCCATTTGTTGTGCTGATCTATTTTGCCTCTCAACAACTTCATTTTGTTGTGGAGTCCTTGGAATTGTGTACTCTCTTTTGATTCAATGTTTATCAGAGAACTCTTTGAAGTTCCATGAGATAAACTCTCCTCCCCTATCAGACCTTACTGCCTTTAATATTTTTCCTGTTTGATTCTCAATTAGAGCCTTAAACACTTTGAATTTTTCAAATGCTTCAGATTTTTCCTTCAAAAAGGCAACCCATGTTAGTCTTCAATAATCATCAATAATCAACATAAAATAATTTTTCTTTTCATGTAACTTCTTTCCTTGATGGTCCACATAAATCCATATGTACTAACTGGAGAGGTTTTTCTTTTGAAGGAAAGTTTTTAGATTTGAACTGTGTTTGAGTAAGCTTTCCTATCTGGCATGGTTTACAAACATAATCATATGGCTTTGATATCTTTAGAAGATCCTTTACTGCCCCACTATTTTTGAGCTTGATTACATGATCAAAATTTAAGTGTCTAAGTCTCCTATCCCATAGCCAACTTTCATCATACTTGCTTAAGTAACATTCTTCGTTTTCTTCTTTTAACACATAGACATTGTTTTATGTTCTTATCCCTTTTGCAACTAGCTGTCCTGAATTCACAGATTTTGTTCTACAATCTTTAGAGGTAAAAATGATTTCACATCCTAGGTCACAGACTTGACTGACACTAAGCAGATTATGTTTTAGACCTTCTACAAACAACACATATTGAGCTTTCCCTTTGCCATTACTCAAACTCACCATTCCTTTACCTTTTATTTTTCCTGGTGCATCATCTCCAAAAGTTACATTCCCTGATTTGCTTTCACTTAGAGTTAGAAACATTATTTTGTCTCCATTCATATGTTTGGAACATCCATTATCAATATACCAGGGGTTATTTTCTCTTTGGGTTTATAACACTAGTCTACACTTGTCATCTTCTTTCTTCTTCCAAATCTTGAAATTTTCAGCAGTAGGATTCGAATCTGGCTTAAAATTCCTTAAGCAACAATCTGCAGCTTTATGTCCATAGTTATGACAGATGTAACATTCTGGTTCACTGAATAATAGATCATAATAATTGTTATGCTCATAACTATTGTTATGTTTCACCTGCATCCTTCCTCCATCCATCACATGATTTATAGTATGTGGTTGTTTGTTTCTTGTTTGTCTCAATCTTTGTTGTGGCAGATAATTATTCCTTGAGTATATTGATTTCAAATATCTAGATCTTAAATAATAGTTTACAGCTTTGTGACCAAAGTTAGAACAGAAAAAACAATAGCCATAGAAAAAACCTTTGTACCTGGAAAAAGGTTGTAGTCGATTTCTTCCATGCACATATATACTTCTTCCTCTAGATCTCCATTAAGAAAAGCTGACTTAACATCCATCTGATACACTTTAAAGTTCTTATGACATGAATATGCAAGGAATATTCTGATGGCCTCCAATCTTTCCATTGGTACAAAAGTTTCATCAAAAGTTTGATTAAGCATATTCTCCTCCTCCACTCATGGATATGATTAGAAATATGAGTGGAAGAGGACTCTTTAAATGAACTCAAAATATTAGTTCATGTCTCATATCGAATAGGCGGCTAGTAATGCGTTAAGAAGGCCATGGATAGGGTATTGAAGTCATTAAATAATCCCCATGGTAACTCAATATACCATTTGGTTTTCGAACCCATAAGAGTTTGTTTGAAAAGTTGTAATATTATAGAGTCATCCATCAATGAGTTGGAAAAACGCCAAAGATGGAATGTCATGACGTGATTATTCGGGTCTTCTCCCCATTGACCATCAAACATAGGAATGTCAGATGGTAAATTGGATAGTATGACAGGAGAATAAGGAGAATAAAAAATAGGATCATTCAAAATCCTAGATAAATCCGGTAAATCCAAAGTAACAAGAAAAAAAATTTGTCTGTTCACTTGAGGAAACTAGTAGTTTTGAGGTGCTAACCCTGTAGGTATACTAGAAGGAACATAAGCAGTCTGTAGATAGTTATATAGTCCTGACAGATTCAGTTGTGGAGGATTTTGAATCAAATAGTCTAGAGGGGTTGGTTGATTAGGTATGCTCCCTTGGAAAGGAACATTAGACTAAAAATTTTGACCTCGAGTAGGATTAATAAAACCTCGATATGGTTTTTTGTGATTAGGGGGTACAAAAGAATTAACTTGAGGATGTTTCCCCTTAGACAGTTGTTGATTCCCTTGGAAAGGAATATTCCAAGGTTGAGATTGTAATCCAGGTATACTTTTTCCATAAACTGGGTTATGGCCTCCAACTTGAGATTTCCCTCCAAATTGAGGTTTTCCCTCAACTTAAGGTTGTCCTGCAATTGGAATTTGAAAACCAGAAGACAAAAAAATTAGTTTTGCCTCCAACTGGATTGGATATACTAAGGCCAAGAATATTACATCCTCCAGGAGAAGGCGGAGGAGGAACGTAAGGACCCCTGGAGAAAACCTTGGTAGGTGTAGGAACAAAATGACTAGCAAGATTATACCCAGAAGGAACAAAAATATTAGACCCTCCAGATGGATTCTGGGTAGGAATAGAAATAGAAGTATTCAAAGAGTTATACCCAAGGGGAAGTGATGGATTCGATCTAAGAGAAAGTGGTTTTCCAATAGGAGCTTGAGTGATGACCACATTTCTGGTAGAAACATGTGTATCTTGTGGGACCATGGTAGAGTTGGCGATTCGAAGAGGAAGAATCGAGTGAGAACCAATCAATAATTGGTCGGGAACTGTAACAACATTACTTTTTGTTCCAGTGAAATTATCTAAAGGTATTGTGTAAGAAATGGAATTCATGGGAGTTTTTGATGCTAGGAATTCTATTTTATCAAAAATATCATGTCGCGAGTGGTTCTCTGAAAACAACGACTAGGACTAGAGCTAGGATTAAAAATTCTAGTAGTATGATCCAGGGTTCTAAATGACTCGCTTTGAAAAACTAGATCATCTACTCTAGACTCTTTGTGAGGTCCAGTAGGTATGTCAGTATGATCTTCAGTAACAATTTCTCCTAATGAATTTAGCAAGAGAAAATTTGTATCTTCTCTAAGATTCAATAATGTGTTTACGGGAAGTATCGACTCCTCTAAAGGAGTAGAAATTCCAATATCAGAGGATACATCATTATTGACTGCTCCTTCAGGAGATCCCTGTGGTGAATTGGCAAGCAAAGTGATGTAACTTTTTGGATCTTCGAGAGGTATCCCTTACATCCTATGTGAATGACAAGAGCCGATGTTATCTGCACCAAATAAAAAACAAAACAAATCTATGTCCAACTAGAGAAACAAACAATACTCACTAATAAAATATAGAAATCAATCTTGCAAACAAACCTTATTATTTTGAAGTCACTAGTTGGTGATGAAATCCAACGTCGTGAAATCAAGACAATAAGGGGATGGGATAAAGCGAGTGGAAAAGTTATGTTGGAAACCTGCTTAATGGACTTACACCATGGTGCAAGCTCCCACACATAATCATGGGTATACCCTCCAAGGATCCTTAGTGAGTTTGTCCAACGTCGATTAAAGGTACCTTGAAGAATTTCCCCTCCACAGTCACCTTGTGTAAAGACCCTAAATAGATAGGCTACTAAGGTTACCAATTATGTCAATGATGCCTAGGGAAACAATCGACAATCCGATCCATGCACAAAGGCAGGGTATCTAGCCTAAAATCAACTTGAGAAGATCCCCACATGATTTTCTTCTCAAGTGACCACCAATAATAAAAGAAATATCTACACTAAGACCCACAAAGAAGGGTGAGTAACTCTGCCAATCCTAATGTGACCTCATGATTGACACTTGTGTTAGAAGGGCTTCTGAGGACAAAATGTAGCAAGAAGATTTGAACTCTCCCCATCAAAAGATATTATTGCGTGTTTTGATGAGTTGGAGAGTGTGCCTTACAACCTATTCCAAAGCGCTATCCTAGATAATGTTGGTGAAGAGAATTTCTAGAAAATAAAATTCGTTAATAAATTTTAAAATTGCACTTTATTTTTAAAGGTTACTCAAAAGGGAAATCGAAATGAAATTGATGATGTAAATGACCTTGACACAATAAAACACAAGAAGAGATGATTATGAAATATTTTAATTCGATGAACTCTAATTATAGTAGGGAGAAGGTGTCTCTTTTGAAATACAAAAGCTACGAAATGCAATTTCTCAATTTTTAAATGAACAAAATTCCAAATAATCATAAGCTACAAAATTTTCCAATTTTCTGTTTTAACAAATATTTTGAATGCAACAATTTTCTTGTGAACAATTACTAAAAATAAGAAATGAATTCAGTTATTTCTTTCTCAAATAAGAGAAGATATGTAATGAAGAAAAGAAATCATAATTCAAGAAAATTAACACACTCTCAACACGATTCCCAGATGAAACCTATAATGTAGAAAAAAATGAAATCATAGGAAAGCCTTTTGTCAAATGCAAAAAAAAAATTCTGTCAATGAATGAACAATCTAGAAAGTAAAAACAATCCAAAAATCCAAATAAATCAATGATTCTTTGTCAAACAATCACTTAGGACCGAGATCTATAGATTATACCCTTGTGAAAAAAATCAAAAGCAAAAACTTGCAAAATTTACAAAAAAACTTCCAATTTCTGAAAACCAATCAAATTCAAGATTCAAAATTATAAATCAACCATTCACTAGTATCATAATTTCATCCCTGGAAATTGAGGCAAAACTAGGTGAAAAAGGAAAAATTGGCTATCTCCAATAATTCCTACAGGGATCATCGAGGGTTGCAGCGGAGCATAGTGTGATGATATAGGGTTGTCTCATGCTACCAATAGGGTACAATGAGACATCGTCACACTTGTATGCACCAATAGTGTGCACTATCAGAGGATCTTCGTGGTCTTTCTATATAGCAGAGTGAGACGATCTCTGCAACTAAAGGAAAATGGAAGGAAACAAAAATTTCTTACTAAACCTTCAGACCTAGGGAGTCTAAATGGATCACCCATGGACTTAGAGAATGAATTTGACCAAAAGAAGGTAGGATAAAAGAAAATAAGAGGAAAAAAACCAAACGAAATTTGTATTCCCAGTATGGTCGCCAATTG
Source organism: Picea engelmannii (assembly GCA_009831015.1). Taxonomy (NCBI): domain Eukaryota; kingdom Viridiplantae; phylum Streptophyta; class Pinopsida; order Pinales; family Pinaceae; genus Picea; species Picea engelmannii. Next base: position 629,017 of record ML784574.1, on the reverse strand, counting down.
TTTTATCGTATTAATCAATAAGTGTGGACACACATAGGTATCCCTAACTTCCACATGAAACTAGAACAAAATAGAATGGAATACACACCTTGCCTTAAACTTCATTATCATGTGAACTAGTTTAGTGAGGTACAAGTGACATACCTTTTAAACGACGCTTGATCCTCTCTAGTGTCATCCTTGTAGATCCTTCCTTGGGTTTGTAGAATAGTAAGCCTATCCAAGAATCACAAACCAACAAAGAGGGAAAACAAAGATATATCTATTCTAATGAAGTCTATGTATATGATCAAACAATTATACAATAGAATACAAGATCCTCATATAGGGAAGAAACATATCATTGTATTAAATGAATAGAAATTGGAGAATACAACCCATGCCTTGATGTTGCAAGGTCCCCTATTAATGGATATTTTCTTCAACACACACATCATTTCTCCAAATGCCTTGAATGAAGAATATCCACAATCTGACTTGAAGAACTAAAGAAAAACTCTCAACCATAATCTAAAGTAGAACTCTCCATACAAATCTTAGCCTATTCAACTTTAGAATTTTCCATGAGAGATCCCTCTTTATATAGTGTGAAAGAAAGATGGATGAGGAGATTAGGATGATCCCACTAAATCAAAGAAGTGAGTGATATCCAAACCGATCAGAGGCCACCTCATCTTCTAGAAGATCTCCTTCTAGAACATTCATGAATTTTGACTTTTCTTATGCTTTAAGCATCGTCACAGCCTATGCACAAGCAGAATGCGACAACGTTGTAGTCTAGGTTTAGGTAAGAGTGCAACGATCAGGCATCGTTGCACCCCATGCATATAGTAGGGTGCAATGACCTTCCTTTATATGGTTTTTGAAAGAGGAAATAAAATCACTTTTCTCATGGAGAAAGTCTTCTTTTAATATTTTTAGGGAACATTAACACACGTTTCCAGTTGATCACTGAGGTGACCAAAATAATGTGTAACACCTTTCATAGATGACTTTGTTATTGTATGTTTAGATGACATTCTTGTTTTTAGCAGGACTTTGGATGAGCATGTGAGGCCTGTAAAGAAAGTATTGGATACTTTGCAAAGGGAAACATTGTATGTAAAATTGTCTAAATGTGAATTTGGAAAGACTGCATGTGTGTACTTAGGTCGTATTGTAGGAGGAGGACAACTAAAAAATGACCCTTCCAAAATTGATGTAATTGTAAATTGGCCAGAGCCAAAAAGTGTAATTGAAGTTCGAAGCTTCTTAGGTGCAATCCAGTATTGGAGGATATTCATTCCGAACTTCTCCTTCATAGCAACTCTTTTGCATGCCTTAACCAATGTGGAGAAAAACATTCATTGGGAAGGAAAGCAACAAAAATCTTTCGACACTTTGAAGGGGAATATCAATACCACACTAGTATTAGCATTGTTGAATCTTCAACAACCTTTTGAGATCTATACAAATGCCAATGGATATTCCATGGGTGCAGTATTGATGCAATATTGTAAGCCTATCTCTTACCACTCTTAAACTTTTAACCAATTTGTTATTAACTATCCTACATATGATAAAGAGTTGTATGCATTGGTCTAGAGTGTAAAGAAATGGAAGCACTACTTTTTAGGGAAGGAAGCACTCATACATAGAGATCACCAACCCTTACAGTATCTTCAAGAACATGCCAAATTGCAACAACATTGAAACTATAGGTGGATGGGTTTTCTACAATAGTTTCACTTGCTAATGAAGTACAAAAAGGGTACAAGTAACAAGGTAGCTGATATGCTTTCTAGACCTCCTATTATTTCTTCTATTGTTTTGAAGAATTCTTCTTTATCTCATGATATCTATATAGAACAATATGTCATCGATGAATATTTTAAAGAAGTATATGTGAAGATAACCCTTGGTGCACACGTAGAGAACTATTGTATTCAAGGAAAACTACTATACCATCTAGGAAAGATATGTATTCCTACAAGTGAATTAGTCCATGTTGTTATACATAAAATATAATCACTTTGATAGTGTCACAAGTGTCGTCATTACAAGTTTCGCAAGTGTCACAAGTGTCAGGGAAGCATACTGCCATGATGCCTATGTCGTACCTATAACGACATGAGAAGGACACTTAAAAAACCTCAAACATTTGATTTGGAAGAGGAGAAATGAGTCAGCAGGCTCATGAACCTTTTTCCATATGAAAACACTCAAAAAACTAAGCTTTTGAAGGAGAGCGCTCCCCTATACCTCTTCTAGGAACACTGGTACTCCCCTTTACACTATCTGGGAGAGTTATAAATCTCCTTTGGCCCTTTTGAGGGAGCACTGGTGTCTTTAGGAGTGCCGACGCCCCCCTTAAGCCTACTAGGGAGTGCTACAACACTCTGATGGCCCTTTTGAGGGAGCGCTACCTATTCTAGGAAGTAGTTAAGTTGTTGAGATGAATGGGTGAAGGATCCTTTCATTCTTGGAAGGCAGTTGGATTCGAATCCCTAGTCTAGCCAAGATCTAAGGTCAGATCCTCAACTGAAGGAGGAAAATCCTCAACTTCCCCAAGGATATCTCAAGTGGTTAAAGCCTCTCCAAGGCTATATAAGCAAGCTTTATAATGGTGAAAGAGAACCAAAAAAGGGAGAATCACACCAAACTTATGATCTTATAAGTGGTGCTGGAACAAAGATATTCTGGAAGCAAGAGACCTATGATCTCATAGGGAGCAATCAGTGAAGACATCATCATTCAGATTGTGGATATTTTGAGCAAGGGTTAGACAAGTAGGACTTGGCAGAACTGCTACAATCCATCTACGACTCTAAGCAATGTTTTGTCCTCATTAATATAATTTTCTTGGCCTGTTTCTTTCTAATTCATGTTCAATCTCACATGAATTTGTCTATTTAGTAGATAGACCTATTTTAGACTATTATTGATAGAGTAGGAAGTGGTCGTACATTTTTTGTCTACAGGATCCATCGAGGAGCAAAAGATTGGAGCTCAACTCGGAGCGTGCAGGGACACACATCGGTAAAAGGTACTTCTTTTCTCCTTCCTCCTCGCACATTAGTTTATATAGATCTAAAAGGAATTCAGTGTTCATGTTAAGAATATTTTGTCTTAAGATTTAAGAGTCTATCTCTCAAGAGGAGATCTACCTATCTGCAGGGAGATTTTCGTTCAACAGAAACTGGCGACTCCACTGGGGAACAACGAGAACTTTCTTAGTTTTGTTTTTCCTCATAGGAATTGTCTTACCCTTTGTGTTCTTTGACCTTGTTCACCCCTTCATATCTGATTTAATTTTTTGATTGACTCTTTACCCCATCACAGTCAGCTTGATTGCAAAAATTATGTTGAAATTTTGGGTTCTTTGGACTTTTTGTGAGTTTTTTGAGCCTGGCGCCCCCCTGCCCATGTTAGCAGAGTGACAACACTCCCTAAAAGTGTTAGAAAGAGATTTATAATTCTCTGGTGGCCCTTACACCAGAGTGACAACCCTTTTTCGCTCAAAATCTCTTCCAAAATTACATTTTTTGGAGGTCCAGACCCTGTTTCTTCACCTGCTGAGCTACTTTGTGATTCAACGAGTCTTCCTTTGACCTTTGACATGCTTCCTCCTGAGAAGTAAACACCTTATTGTTCATATTTTATGCCCTTCTCCCTTATTTTTTGAGGTTTTTTTGTTGAGAGATTGAAATCAACCCGTTGTTTTTTCTCTCCTATCCGACTGAGTGGGAACTCTAGTGAAGGACATTAGAAGTCTGTGACTCTTCTCATTTGGTTCTTTGAGGTCATCTCATCCAATTTCTTTCTCCTTCCTTTTACGTTTTAGATTTTCTTCTCTTGTTTGATTGCAAAAGGGTGTGTTGTTTGTGCGAAATCTGCGTTTTCTTGTCTGAATCTCCTTGATCTGAAAGGGTAGTTGGTAGGACAAGTTTTTCATTGAATTGACATCATTCGCATGAAAACGAAAAAAGTACATATTAATGACTAGTTTGCATATTAGTTTTCATTTCTGAAATGTTGTAGCATCATATTGGATTTGATTGAGAACAAAATTGATTGAGGGCATTCCTTATCAAGTGTTTGATAGTGAAAATGACTCTTCCTCTTTCCCTTAAATAAGTATTCATTGAAAAGAAATGATTGCTTATCATAATTCATGCATATTTTTGGGAATTGAGGCATCATTCCATCAGTTTCACTTTCGTACACCCTATGAGTATGCAACAACCATTAAAATCAATGCTTAACTAAAATTTATAAGACTTTTTACATCTTTGTTAGCAAACCTACATTAGTTTAAGGTGTAGGGCTTTGGAATAGGTTGAAAGGATAACTTTCCAAATCTATCGAACAAAATTAGTATCTTGCGGTAGGGAGAGTCAAATCCAATTGTCGTATTGGCTTGTTGGGACCCTCCTCTCACACAGGGGTTATGCACAAGGTCGCATTCGGGTGAGTTACGAAGATTATCCCTCCGTGGTTCAACTATTTGTAGCGGTCGGATCGTATATTGGGGGTCACTGGAAGGTATACCCATGATTATGTGTGGGATCCTTTCAAGTTGATTTCAGACTTGTTATCCTGCCCATATGTTTTGACTGGACTGTCAACTATACCTCCCCAGGGGCTGACTATGAGTTGGTGACCTTAGTAGCCACAATCTTTAGGGTCTCACACAAGGTGAAAGTGAAGGGAAGTCTCACTGTACCTGGAACAGACGTTGGTCAAACTCACTCGGGCTCCTTGGAGGGTAAATCCACAATTACTGCGTGGAAGCTTGCACCAAGGCGTAAGTCCGTTAAGCAGGTCACCAACGTAACTGATCCACCTGCTCTATCCCCGCCCCTTCCTATTTTGATCTCGCGACGTTGGATTTCATCACCAACTAGTGGTTTCATCGTAGGAAGGTTTGTTTGATTGATTGCTTCTCAGATTCGTAGTGTGCGTTGTTTGTTTTACTTAGTGGACCTTAGGTCGAGTCAGTGATAATGGCATCGAATCCTGGGAGTACTAATGGAGGAACCCCTTCTTGTAGGGAACCTTATCACTTTCCTTCATTTGGAAACTTTGGTCCTCCATATGTTGCCACAATGAGTCTTCTAGGAATCACTATCGGATTACCAGTTTGGTTGTTCCCGTCTCCGGTGATCCCGAACCCTCCCAATGTTTCAGCTTCACCTAATACTTTAGATGTCGGTACACCACCCACACATCAAGCTCACATCGAATTTTCACCTTCTTCGCCCATTAAGTCTCCTTCCATTTCTCCTTCTTCGCCTAGTGAAAGCTCTAAAGCAAGTAGCCAAGTTGATCAGAAGAAGAAGAAATGGAAAGAGAAAAAGAAAAAGAACCCGAAAAGGACAAAGGCCCCAACAACATCAGATGTTGGCTCTAAGAAACCAATTACTGTTAATAGTACTGGGAGTGTTGATGAGGTCAACAAGATTAAAATGAAGAATCCAAAACCCAAATTCCCTTGCAGCCTTTGTAAGGGTGACCACTTTCTGAGGGATTGCCCCAGTCTTACCCAGGTCTTAGAAATGTGGTCCTCCACATCATCGGCCTCTGTCAGTCATGTCGATGATACCCCGTCAACTAGTGATGTTTAGGTTGGTAAGAAGAAGAAAACTGTCAAGTTCCCTTGCATGTTATGTAAAGGTAATCATTACTCTCACCTTTGTCCTCACATGGATGAGGCTTCTTCTCTTTTGGAAAAACTTCAACTTCCAAAAGGTTATTGTAAGATTTCCTCCGACCCATTGTTGGTTGATGGACTGATCAATCTGATTCCATCCCCGATCAGTCCGGTTGATCAGGTGGTCAATCTAGTTTCCTCCTCGATTGAACCACAAACCCAAGTAGTTGATCCAGTTTCGTCATCGATTAGCCCCGCTTTTCATCAAAAGAGTGATGCCAAAGTGGTCGAGCCAGTTTCACCATCGGTCGATCCCATTCCTCCATTGAGGAATGTCAAAGTGACTGATCGAGTACCTTATTTGGTTAGTCCCACTCTTCCTTTGAAGAGTGCCAAAGTGGTCTATCCAAGTCCACCATTGGTTGATCTGATCCAATCATCAGTCGATCCTATTCTCCTTCTAGAGAGTAAACCCGATACTGCCCATGTTTTTCTTGTTAATACATACTCTACTGTACCGGGGGACATTCCTCCTTCTCCTGCAAAACCCCCTCCAAGTAATGAGGCCATCCATTTTGATTGGGGTGTGCTAACTAGACCTCGTCTTCCCTCCCACGTTCCTTTCCAGATTACAATACAGGTTCATGGTTGGGATGTTCCTCAAACGCTGATAGATGAAGGTGCGTCCATTAGTTTTTTTTTTTATGTTGCTTGGTACGCTTAGGGTTGTCTGCAACTTGCACCGGTTACATAGAATCTGTTATCTTTTAACAGAAGAACTAGTCAACCTTTAGGGATCCTTCCTCAGTTTCCTATAAATTTGGGAGGGAAAACTGTCTTTATCGATGTCATGGTAGTCCAAGACCCCTTGGATTTCATTTTTCTCCTTGGGCGGGATTATGTCTATGCTATGAAATCTCTTGTATCCACCATTTTCTGTGTGATATCTTTCCCTCACGATGGAAGAATTGTGACTATTGATCAACTTTCATTCATGGTTACCTCCCTAAGTGGTTCTTATATGCAGATAGTATCACCCTCGCCGCATGTCAATTATGTGGCGTTGTCTCCCATGACCTCAACTTCCGATGATTTGGATCTGGTAGTTGACATGGTGATCTCTTTGTAGGATTATTGGAGCCTGATCTCCTTACTCCTATTACGGCCCTCGACATGTGTTCCTTCTCGAGTTATTATATTCCATCTAGCGAAGATCTCTTGGAGGCCATGGCCACATTTTATCCATTGACATAGTACCCTTCCAGAGAATTATCCTCTTGGAAGCCATGATCCAGACGAAAAAGGAACCCCCTTGAGTCTCCTTTAAGCTACAAGCATAGTTTCTCTTCTCTGTGGAAAGCTCATTAAAAAATGAAACAGAGGTCCTGAGCATAGTTCTTTTCCTGTGTCAAGCTCGTTAAAAAATGAAACAATCACCTCTCTTGAATCTTCTTTTCATCCACCCTTCTCCTTTTTCTCATCTACTAGAGAAATTGGTGACGACCTTAGAGCCAGTGAATGAATTGAAGATTGGAGGGAATGTCTCCAGCCTTTGATGATCTTTCTGGAGTTAACCCACTAGCTTTCATGCTGGGGGCATATCGAGCTTAGTCTTTGTTCTTTCTCGTGCTCATAAATATATGAGAATGCATCTGAGTAGACTTTTATATCTTTTTCAAACCTGTATGGATACACAAAAAAGGAACCCCCCTGGAGTCTCCTTTAATCTCTTTTCAGACTCTCAAAACATGAAAAGATTGCTGAGTGATCTTGCTTCCTTTCCCAATAGTTAAATGGTTTGAAAGGGCGTCTTTCGAGTGATAATTTATCTCTTTTCTGGCCTCACGAGACTAACATTACGAAAAAGGACAACACTGGAGTTATCTTTAAGTTCTTTTTAGACTCTCTAAAGATGAAAAGATTACTGAGCGACCTTGTTCTTTTCACGCTCGTTAAAGTATTTGAAGAAAATGTCTGTTGAGCGATAGTTTATCTCTTTTTTGGTCTCACCAGACTAATTTATGAAAAAGGAACTGAGAGAGTTCTCTTTTAAGTGTTTTTCCACACTCTATAATCATGAAAAAGCTTCGAGTTTTCTGTCTTTGGACTCACTAAAAAAAAAATCAACAGGCCCATACAAGACCGAACCCTTACTTCTTCCAGTTCGTTAAACAAAGTAAGAGGAACTTACCGAAGGTGAGTTATATCGAGCATGTGTTACCCTCCTCGAGCTCGTTAAATAAAAAATAGGTACTCGTCTATCTGGATGGGGGAAAATTTGAAAGAAGCAAGCCAAGCAGTTTTTTGAGAACATTACCAAGTAACTCTTAGAGTCTCCCTTGAACATGGCACTTTGTCTTTTGCATGCATTATAATTCACTGAACCTCTGCACTAAGCCAATCCTTTGAGTTTCTTTCACTCCTTTAGATCACCTAACATAAGTCACAACATCCACTGAATCATCAAGTTTTGGTCCATGTCGTCTTTCTACTGTTGTGCCTCGGTGTTCAAGGGAAGTATCTGCCTCAAGAGTTAGCCATCACAAATATCTTGTCTCAATACCCATGTCAGTCCATGTTCATTTGATCTACCAATTACATCTCTATGTCTGTTTCGTGTCGTTGATGGGGGATACATTAGGTCTCTCCTTTGATGAGCCTATTCCTATCGACTTCAACACATTATCCAGGAATTAGACTTAGAAACCAATTAGTACTTTGGGACCTGCATGTCTCAATGGAAGGCCTCCTCACATTCGACAGTGGGTTTACATCATTGACCTCTGATCGGATGATTCCATGGATTTTCGACTCCAACTCATCCATTCACATTTGTTGGAATGTACTAGGGTACCTTGGGAATCATTGACATTAATGGTGATCTCCCTCGCGCTTGTTAACAGTTTACATTATTGACCAGTAATCAAGTGGTTTCTGCCATGTTCGACATCAGTACATCTATTCACATGGTTAGATTTGTACTACATCAGGATCGGTAAGAAGACCCTGGGTTGAGTGATCACTTTGATATGTACTTTGCCCAAGTTGCGATGGAGTTTCTTTTGAACAATGACACATATACTGTTACATAGATCCACTTTATATTGGTCGTGGCTATGTCTTTTCATCTCGTATATCCACTGTGTATTCTTTGTGGCTACGATCAGTTCAGGTCATGGGAGTATAGATCCACAGTGTATTTTCAGTGGCTATACCTTTTTATCAATAAAATTATGGATCTGCAGTGTATTTTATGGCGGCCATATCTTGCAAGTATTGATCACCCAAGCATAGGTATGCATGCCTTGGGTTTGAAACATGTCATAATATTTGTTGGATGTTTGTGTGCAGCTTCTATCAGGTTCTTTGCGCCTATACCCTTGCTCGAAAGTCTACAAATCATTTCAATTATCAGTTCCTATCTTCTAAATTCATACTTTAGGGGGCAATCTATTACACATAAAAAGTACTCACTTTGATAGTGTCGCAAGTGTCATCATTACAAGTGTCACAAGTGTCGCATTTTGCTCACAAGTGTCACAAGTGTCAGGGAATCATACTGCCATGATGCCTATGTCGTACCTATAACGACATGATAAGGACACTTAAAACACCTCAAACATTTGATTTGGAAGAGGAGAAATCAGTCAACAGGCTCATGAACCTTTTTCCATCTAAAAACACTCAAAAAACTAAGCTTTTGAGGGAGAGCGCTCCCCTATACCTCTTCTAGGAGTGATGGCGCTCCCCCTTACACTATCTGGGAGCGTTATAAATCTCCTTTGGCCCTTTTGAGGGAGCGTTGGTGTCTTTAGGAGTGCTAGCGCCCCCCTTAAGCCTACTGGGGAGCGCTACAACACTCTGATGGCCCTTTTGAGGGAGCGCTACCTATTCTGGGTAGTAGTTAAGTTGTTGAGATGAATGGGGGAAGGATCCTTTCATTCTTGGAAGGTAGTTGGATTCGAATCCCTAGTCCAGCCATGATCTTAGGTAAAATCCTCAACTGAAGGAGGCAAATGCTCAACTTCCCCAAGGATATCTCAAGTGGTTAAAGCCTCTCCAAGGCTATATAAGCAATATTTCTAATGGTGAAAGAGAACTGAAAAAGGGAGAATCATACCAAACTTATGATCTTATAAGTGGTGTTGGAACAGAGATATTATGGAAGTAAGAGACCTATGATCTCATAGGCAGCAATCAGTGAAGCCATCATCATTCAGATCGTGGATCGTTTCAGTAAGGGTTAGACAAGGAGGACTTGGCGGAACTGCTGCAATCCATCTATAGCTGTAAGCAATGTTTTGTCCTCATTAATATAATTTGCTTGGCATGTTTCTTTCTAATTCGTGTTCAATCTCACATGAATTTGTCTCTTTATTAGATAGACCTATTTTGGACTAATCTTGATAGAGTAGGAAGTGGTCATACTTTGTTTGTCTACAGGATCTATCAAGGAGCGAAAGATTGAAGCTCAACTCGGAGCGTGCAGGGACAAACGTCGGTAAAAGGTACTTATTTTCTCCTTCCTTCTCACACACTAGTCCACATAGATCTAAAAGGAAGTCAGTGACCATGATAATCACTTTCTGTCTTAGAGTTAAGAGTCTAGCTCTTTGAGGAGATCTACCTGTCCGCAGGGAGATTTTCCTTCAACACATGTAATATGAGAAGCTCATACTTCTCTCGTGTTTGGGAATTTTTGGGTAGGAAAAATTATGGATCATTTGCAAGGGTTTTTATACTAGCCTCAAATAAAAGAAATTGTAACTAAGTATGTAAAGGGGTGTGTGATGTGTTCTACTTGTAATCCCACTAATAGAAAACTAGAGCTATACTCACCACTTCTTGTTCCATCCCATCGATGGGAAATTGTATCCATGGATTTTGTAGGGGATTTACCAATTACCAAAGGGGGTCATGATTATTTGTATGTTGTAGTTGATAGGTTCAGCAAAATGTGTATCTTGATGCCATGTAAAAAGAAAATCATTGTTGAGCAGACTGCTAATCTCTTCTTTCAACATGTTTGGGTTCACTTTGGATTACCCACATCTATCGTCTCGGATCGAGATACTCAATTTCTTGGGGAATTTTGGACTAACTTGTGGAGAATTATGGACACCAAATTGAAGAGGAGCACTTCTTTCCATCCACAGGCCAACGAAAAAACAGAGGTGGTAAACCGAACAATGGTAATTTTTCTTCGAGGCTACTACAGAAAGAATCTCAAGTTATGGGATGAACAAATACCCTATGTACAACCTGCGTACAACCGATATTTACATTGATACACTCATATTTCACATTTTGAGACATGTTTTGGGTACCTACCAAAGGTTCCTTCGGACTTGATGTACGGGAGAGATGCCAATGTAAATGAAGAATGAACAGAGGATAGAGCCCACAATTTTATCCATAGGATTCAACAGATACACTAGGCAGTTAGGGAACAGTTGTAGAAAAATCAAGCATAGTATAAATCTCGGCATGATAAGCACAGGGTTGATCATTAGTTCTAGGTTGGAGACTGGGTATGTAATCACATCATCAAGGAGGGATTGAAGGGTGAGGGAAATAAACTCAAGCCAATTTGTTATGGACCCTTCACTATCTTGGAGAAAAGCGATACCAATGCTTTTCGTCTGGATCTTCCACCTTATATGTATATTTACTCAGTTGTGAACGTTGAGAACTTAAAACATTTTGAGCCTCCCATGATCATGGATAAAGATGAGTAAGTTTCAATACCATCAGTTGATGAGTTTGTACCTGAGTACTTGATGAGCTATAGGAATATATCATCCTAGAGAGGAGGGCAAGGACTTCATGAAGGGGTGATGTTGATTATGTTAGAGTAGGCTTAAAGGCACACATCCAAGCAAGGCAAAGTGGATTGAGAAGGGAAAAGTGAGGGGACTCTTCTGTCACTTACCAGTTGATTGATAAAATCTTTTGGTGGTCCAAGAATATCTCAGTGGGAAGGTGTGATCCAAAAAGGATCCAGAGAAGGATAATAATAAATCTAAACTCATAGAGGCAACTTAGAACTCTTAGAATGGTTCTAGCAGACAGAGAAATGAAAAACATGTAAAGTTCCCAAAACTCGGTTAAAATTGCATGATCGTGAAGAGTGTGTCGTAATATTTATAACAGTGCAAACGACTCGTCAAATAGAGTTACAGTTTGAAAGATATATGCGGTCAAAGTTGTGGTCAAACATGACCACTCAGTAGGGGGCCACATCATTATTCTTACTGCTCACGTCAACATGACGTCAACAACTAACATGGTAGGGTGACATCATCATACGATTTGTTGATGTCAACATTCCATGTGGTAGCACCAGAGGCTTCCAAGTTTCACCCACCAATGGGATTTTCAGGGGTCCATGTGGACCAGTACAAAAGTGCAACATGGCACCTCTAAGCGATGCCACTTGGAACCACCCAGGAAGCACCAAGTGTTACATACGAAATTATGGGGAAGTGATGTCAGCAAACAAGTGGACTTATTAGTGGGTGCCACGTGGCCCAATCATCGAGAGACACGTGGCATCACGTAAATGCCCAATATTAACCCTTGAATGAATTTCAAATTTTAAAAATGGGGGGTCTGCCAAATCTGGCAGACCACGCCAATTTTATCGACAAGTGACAAAGGGCATATAGACTCTGATAAAGTTAGTGGGAGCATATATTACAATGTATATATATAAACAACCAACATTCCAAAATGGAGTCTGGTGGGATTCGACCCCAGAACCTCCACAATGCCCCATGCCTTAACTACTCCACCCATAACCAATGAGTCATAGGTACCACTTGGTATATCCGCTCATGGAAATTACATAAAAGGCACAATCCTCTCAAATCCAAAAAAGGAGAGGCTCTGACTGTACAGACTTGCAGGCATAGATTTTGAGACACAACTATCATACCCATATTGACAAGTTAGAAGAATTAATAAGTGCAAAATAGAAAATTTCTATATACATCTTCTTAGCATTGGTGTCTGAAATTTTTATCCAAATGTATTGATTGAGAGGGTCAATCTTATGAAGTTGAATGTGAGGAGAAATTCTATTTCTAATATAACAAGCTATGCATCCTATCCCTCTACGGTGGGATTTTTTGTTCCATGTCGACCACACGAAAAATCCTTCTATGTTAGAGACCTTAGACTTCTCATGCTCCCAAGTTTCAACTAGATAGATAATATCATTATCACTCGGGATCCAACTTATCATAGGACTTTTGTGCCATGGAAATCCATGAATGTTCCAAAAAAGGATCTCGAGTGTCCCAAATTCCTATTTATTATTATCCTTTTCGTCTCTATCCCTAACAATAGGTTTTTGGTTTTTAATTATTGCCCATTTTCCTTCTTTCTGGGCTTCTTTTACCTTTTGAGCTTCCTTCCTTAGTTAAACTTGGTCTTTGGAAATGAGGTTTTCATTTATAAATATTCATGACCCTATTAAGCTCGAATATTTACTAAGCATGCTATATTTATGGTCATTACAACTTACTTTGACATGGATCAACTTACCTTTGTGAACAATTATTTTTCCTAGCCTTTTTGCTTCTATGAGGTAAGTTGTATCAATTTGTGATTTATTATTTAATTCTTCTTTTACTATTGCTAGTGTATCCTCCTTGTGTTGTTCTTTTATAACAACAAATATGAGGTTCAAGGCTCTTTTGTTACGCTCATAGTCGAGTTCGATTGGCTTATTCATTTCTTCTTTGATGAGTTTGATATTCAATTTGTTTTCCATATTACTGAGGGTCAAATTGTTGGTTAGTTTTTCTTCTATCTCTTTAATCCTATCTCTCAAGTTGTGATTTTCTTCAACCCCTCCTTCTTGGGTTGATTGCTTATGTTTTTCCATTTCTTGAATCCTATCTTTCATTGTGTGCAATTCACTCTTCAACCATAATAATCTATTCTCTATTTGAGTTTGAATGATATCTTTAATTTTTTTATCAATCATTGCCTCTAGCTCTATTTGGATTTTTAAGTCTCTTTCTTCACTCCTTTTTTCTAATATTTCTAACTCTATTTGGATTTTGACATCTCTCTCTTCTCTCCTTTTTTCTATTGATTTCATATAATCGTAAAGGATCTCTAGGATGATTTTGGGGGGCACCCAGGTGGTGGAGTGCTCATATTGAAAAGAAAAGAAAAAAAATGTAACAATTATTATTTTGGATTGACTTTGTCTCTCAAATCAACTTTTACTTATGAAACTTAAAATAAAAAATATTAAATCTATTTACTTTAATAGATTATAAATATATTTTAAATTAGAATTGAATTAAAGTAAAAAGTCACTCACCTCATTTCACATGTCCAATTGCTCAATCAGTTGAAGAAGCCAAAAATAATTTCCTAACAAAAACTTGGGTAGAAAAGGTCAAAACTAGAAGTTCGCCAGAAACCTAGAGAAACTACACAGATTATTGTGGGTGAAAAAGATAAAAAACAAAAAAAAAAGGTATTATTCTTGTTAAGTATATAATGTTAGAAATAAAATATCTCCTTCAAAACAATGATCATGATGATAAATAAATAGATTTTATTGAAAACTTTTAAAAATAAAATTATTATTAAGAAATTATATGAAAATTTGTTTACGGATTCATGATCAGATATAGGATCTCTACTCGGTGTCATATAACAACCACTTGTATTTAATGATGTACCTCTTGTTCATAACTATTGGTTACATTTTCCTTGTCTGCTGTAACGATAACTATATCTTCCCTTGTTGAATAGTTGAAATGGATGTTTAATAAATTCAAAATTAAGATGAAATTATATAAATAAATAATCCATTTTAAAATAGATTTAAAATTAAAATTATTTTTAAATAGTTGTTTGATAAATTAAAAATTAACATAGAATTATATAAATAAATAAAATAACATTAATTATAAATTTAAAAGAGATATTTCAACTTAAAGTAATTCAACTTTTCATTTATAAAAAATTGATGGATTGTTAATCAAATATGAGATTTGTTACATTTTTAATTACGGTGTCTCGTGTTCATAACTATTGGTCACATTTTCCTTGTATGCTGTAACGAGAACTAAATCTTCTCTTGTTGAAGAGTTGAAATGGATGTTGAATAAATTGAAAATTAAAATGAAATTATATAAATAAATAATTTATTTTAAAACAGATTTAAAATTAAAATCATTTTTAAATGGTTGTTTGATAAATTTAAAATTAAGATAGAACTATGTAAATAAAAAAATAATATTAATTATAAATTTAAAAGAGATATTTCAACATCTCATTCATAAAAAAAAAATTGATGGATTGTTAATCAAATATGGGATTTCTACTTAACCTTGTATAACTATTAGTTACATCATAATAATAGGAAAATCTCGTTTTTCCTACCTATTATGGAGGACTAACCGTCAGCTAGAGATTCGATAAAGTTTGATGCATTTATTTGCCTCTAGTTTTTTAATTAAAATGGATGCTTAATAATTTCAATATTAAGATGAATTTAATTAAAAAAATAATACAGTTAACAAATTTCCAAATCACCGTAAATGTAAATATTTTGTCTACCTAACAAACCCAATTCTATGATTTATTTGAAAAAGATTCTTCAACTTATCATTTACAGAAGAGTGATTGATGGCTGATTAGATATGGGATTTCTACTCAACCTCTTATAACAACCACTCATATATAGTGATGGTTCTTTTGTCCATAACTATTCATTACATCTTCCTTATCTGTTATGACAAGAACTATATTTTCTTAAATTCGAACTAAAATGAATATAAATAATACAATTTTGTTCACAAACTTCTTTATAGTTCTTAATTAGGGTAAAGAGATTAAGTTAACATAGCGGACCCGATGTTATGTTTTGTTTTCAACCATAAATTTGAGAGAGATTCTTCAACTTCTCATTCAGAGAAAAGTGATTGATGGTGTATGGGTTTTCTACTCAGCCTCCTATACCAACCACTCATTTTTAGTGATGGTGCCTCTTGTTCGTAACTATTGGTTACACCTTCCTTGTCTGGCATAACAAGAGAGATATCCTCACTTTCAATAATCTCCTAGACGTCGAATTTCGCCATTATTCCCCTTTGGCGGGCTTGCACGCCCCACTGTGACCGCACAACCTTTATCTTATTTCGTCAGCAACATGCAACATCAGTGGGTAGTTGCTTCCTCGACAAAATCATTATGTAGGTGCTTACTGTCATATTGAATGTTGTGATGATGGCATGAGGGTTTAGCCCAAAGGCCTATTAGGGTTTAGGTCAAAACCGTATTATAGGATGAAACAAGTTAATATTGGAACTGAGGATGAACCAAAACTAGTCATGATAGGGGATTACTAGGATGAACATATGGTCGCAAAGATTGTAGCTCTACTTCGCGAGTATGTCAATTGTCTCCATGATGTTTTAGAGGAATGGTTTGTGATCTTAGGGATATCAAAATAGGGTCCAAGCCTTGTACTAGGATGATAAATAAAAGACGACATAGAATGAACCTACACTATAAGGAGAAGGTGAAATAAGAAATAGATAACATGTTGAATGTAGGGTTGATATTTCTAATAGAGGAATCTGATTTGATCAGTTCGACTATGATATAGCCTACAATAAAATAGGTATCTATGTCAATGTTAACTTTTGAAAACTTATTGATGCTGGTGTACATGACCCCTTTTTGAGTCCTTTTAGTGATCATACATTGGAAAACATTATGATGAATGAGGCATACTTTGTAACACCCATCTATAGGATGCTAAACAACTAATCATTTATTAAATACATATACAATAACAACTTTATTTTAACATAATTTCATTTCATTTACACAATTCTTCTACATTTGATCAATGATAAATCTAAATAGCATGATGAAATAAGTAATAGGTTAACTCTAAGATTTGAAACTTAAAACAAAAGTATATACAAAATATCAACAACAATTACCACTGAAAAATACCTCTTCCTTAGTTTGTCAAAGCTCATCAATTGTAATGTAGTCCTAAGCGCTTCTGAGCATTCCTTTCTTGCTTTCCCAGAGTGAAACAACAAAATCCTCCCTGCCAACTAGGAGCCTAGCAGGCTTCCTAGATCCAAGAAACCTTTCCCCTCTGTGCCCATGACTCCAAGAACAAAAAAGAACAAATGCTCAAAGAAAACTATCACAAGAATTATATCTTCCAAGAATTTCACAACCTGTCATCATGCTCAAACCTCTCCATCTTCCCCCTGTTCTTTACTTCTTCTCCCTATTTATCAAGTTTCCATACACACTTCCCCAAGTCTCCTCAACCACCCTCATTATTATCCATCAACCTCCCTTATCTAGATATTTTGGGAAAATATTAAGATAAAACTAAATATAAATGACTTGCATTAAACAACAATAAATAAAATGAAAAATCTTTCTTCTCATGCTAGCTAATAAATGTTATTTGACAATTTTCCCCAAAATGTACATAACACCCCACCATGCTCATTTTATTCATCATACCCACCATCTATCAAAGTCAATAAGGTATTTAATGCTTCTAGATATTTTGTATGCAATATAATTTACATATTCAATAAACATTCAATTAAATAGTTAATAATTTACTTTAATAGTTAATACATTAATTACTTATACTAGTGTACATGGGTAGGATATGTGTGCGTAGCTAGCAGACACATATCTCATGTATGTACTAATGATAAACAATCATAGCCTCTAGTGCATAGTTCCTATATGATCACCAAGACATGTAGGGCAACAGATCATGTAATGCATCATTTAATAATCTTAATGAACTAAATTACACCAATTCATCAATAACAAATTGTCACAGTTAAAATATCAATAAGAAATTACAGAGGATTTTAAACATGGTAGGAACCAAGTGACTAAACAATAGTGGGA
This sequence comes from Picea engelmannii, assembly GCA_009831015.1. Lineage (NCBI taxonomy): Eukaryota > Viridiplantae > Streptophyta > Pinopsida > Pinales > Pinaceae > Picea > Picea engelmannii. Next base: position 611,451 of record ML784574.1, on the reverse strand, counting down.
TATCTGAATCCCCAATCAGTATTCCCAACTAACATTGAATCATCCTTCCTTCCTAACCTACTTCCATCTTCCATCGTATCCTTTCCTCTGTTGGACTAAGCTCGAGAATCAACTATATTGACCTAAATCCAGATAGAACCTGTAAGCATAAGTGTCATACATCTTGACCAAGCTTTCCCAATAGGAAACTAGCAATCGCCATCACATGTCTAGGGGAGCATGACTTCACACAACCCTCCCATGACTCTAGGTTTTGGAGGATAAACGGTGGGAAATACATCCACCCCTCCTCATAGAACTAGGGTCAACACCCTACATCGAGCCATACTGTGCAACTACTGTTCTTAGAGTCATGTCATCAAACAACCACTTTGGGAAAGTTGTGTGTCCTGTCAAAACCACACTTACAACAAATCATAGCAATATTTTGATTCATAAATTTATAACTTATAACATACACTATCATCTTGATGTCTACGACATCCATGTTACCTCGTTATTGTAGTTATTTGTCTATCACATAGCTCATCAACCTGTAGGTTAGTTCACTCATAACTCATATCTATGTATATACATCATAATTTTATATAAGAATCCATATCTGTAGTGGCATTCAATTAAGAAATCTATGTTTATTTTTATCACGTCTTGCATATGTTATTCATTCATAACATAACTTTGAATCAATATCCATGTACCCAAATTCCACTTCTTAATTTGCATGTTTAAACAAATCAAAGAGTTATCATCATCATGAGCATATAAAAATGAAAATAATAATATGCAACACATAAATAGGTGCAGATGTACACTTGTCACATGTCTATATCAACATTTTTGAGTCCAAATAGGTGTTAAGCAATGAATTACTAAAATGAGAAAAGATCACAATTCTAACTACCTAAGGTCAAAATATGGGGCGCTGCATACACCCACCCTTCAATAAACTTCGTCCCGAAGTTATGATCATTCACAATATGAGGAGAATTTATGACACAACTTTTATGTGTATTTCCTAGTAGAAAACCTTCTGTGATATTGGTCATATTGAACCTTGACTTGATTAAAACATGTTGAGGCTATTAATATATTGATTGCAACTATGCCTCTTTAGCAGGAATATAATTAAATCTTGACTATATGTTATTAATACTTGCAAGTTAATTAACACAAAGACACACTTCTCTTATAGTTTTATTCATCTCAAGTTCCATATTTAAAGTATAATCTACTAGTTTGAAAACCAATTAGAATCTTATCTTATTATCGATTCCTTAGTTAAGTCAATCTTATATTGAGTTCGATTATAAATTCCATTAATCCCATCATGTAATTCCACCTCGAATATATCTTAGTAATTATAATCAGTTATCACTAACTTGACTATCACCTTAACTCAAGTGATAGAATACATACATCATCACAAAAGTTTCCCATGCTTATTAACATTGAATAAAATACTGTTAAACTATTGTCATGTGACGTCCTCACTTCATAGTTTGGTAATTGTCCTCAATCACACTTTCTCTTAAGTCATATAAATTAGATATTGACCAATGTAAATGTTTAGTATAGGATTCTTTTCATCATAGTCAAATAAAATTATGCTTTCTACCAACAATTCACTATTACTAATGTGCCTATATGTAAAGAGTGCCATGTTGACAC
>ML784574.1:576941-588743 GCA_009831015.1 Picea engelmannii | reverse complement strand
TTATTAGAATGCTACTTAAATGATTTAAATTTCCAATAAATTTAAATGTTCATTTTAATTGTTAAGGTCTATTCAATGTTAACTTCAATAATTTTAAAATGTTAAGTGATTTAATTGTTTATTGTGAAAGTTTACTTAGAACGTTGGTGTATGGGTTTAAAAGGTAATTATGTTTAATTCAATGTTTACTGTTATTTCGAATGCTACTTAATGATTTTAAAGGTTCAATGACTTAATGTTGTTTTGATTGTTCAATTAGACACGAGTGTAGAAGTTAATGTCAAATGTTATTTAATTAAATAATAGTGCGGGAAGAATTGCAATGATAAGTCCTTGTTAATTGCAATTGGATATTAGTTGAAAGGTTAATGTTGGTTGAAGTGTGATGTTAAGTAGTTGGGTAATAGCCATGTAGTATTATTTATTGACATGTTAATGTGGGTTGATTGTAATGTTAACGAGGATACTTAGGTGGCCATGTTACTCTTGTTAAATGCATGTTCATGACGATGTTTAAATTACACTGCGATTATTTTGTCAGGTTACTACAATATGGTAATAATGTTTAGATCGCATGTTGTTGTTGGCCTAATTTGAATGTTAGGAGGAGGTCGAATTGTGATGTCAATGTTGTTTAAATGGAATACTAAGGACGATGTTTAAATTGCACTTCTTTTATTTAGTAGGGTTATTACACTTATGGTAATAATTAGGAGGAAGGGCAAGTCATTATGGAGGTTTTAAATGTTCAAGGTTTACCCATAGGGTGCGATATCTTGGTGCAATTGTGGAAATTAACGGAAAAATGCAATGTGCTTGTGCTTCTTGCTTGTCCCTGAAACAGTGCCTACTGACTTGCATTTCCCGTAGAGGTCGTGTTTCCCCTGATCTTGTAGCACTTGGTGGCTTGTATTGCGTAGGCTGTCCGTGTCGGGCGGGATATAGACTCCTCTTGCAGCTTAGTAGGTATGTGTGTGTGTAATCTGGTGGAAGGAATCCAGTGCCGTATCAAGAGTCTCGGGTTGTTTAAAGGAACAGTTCCAGTCTTGCGACACGTTCTGAGCCGTATCAGTAGTCTCGGGCTGTTTAAAGGCACAGTTCCACTACTGCGACTCTCCTGACGGATTCTTTCATTCTGTGACAGTACTGTGCCTAACCCCTGGTGTCTGTCTCTACCTACATCCATTAGTTGCCCACCTCCTGTTCGGGGGCGTTGCTTCTTGTTGTCGCTATGATATGTCGGTTTGTCTTGATTGTGTTCGTCTTACTTGCGTCCTGTCGGTTCGAGTGTTGACTTAGAGTTGAGGGGGTTGTTCTTCTACACACACGCACACACTTTTAAATAAATAAAAAATTTCAGCAGTTGACTGAGTAGATGTCCTTAGCCAGGAGGGTTGTTACACAAATGGCTTCTTCAATAGAGATTTCTTCTAAATCCGCTAATTGGAGCACCCGCAAGCTCAGATAATCCTTTACCAAATACAACAGTGAATGGGTTAAATAATATTAAATTTATTAGGCAATTTAGCGATCTCAACAATAGTGGAGTGGGAGCTACTGCGCAAAGACAATTTCATTCAACTCCCCATAGCCAGTACACTGTTAGAAGTGCGGCCCAGATTAACTAATTAGAATTCACTGATATGGCATGGGAGGCAATTGTGGGTTCAGTGGATGCAACAAAGAAAATTAAGCAGCAAGTTGTTGAAACAAAACACCTAATGAAATATCTACTTGAGAAAAAGAACGGACTTGCACGCAGGATTTTCACCAAAGTTGGATTAGATAATACATATGTTCTTCAAACTACATAACAATTTATTCCAGAGCAACTAAGGGTAGTAGGTGATACAACTGGTCCCTTGGTAAGTCCTAATGTGACATCACTACTAGATCAAGCCAGAAATCACAAAAAGGAGTTTGGGGATGACTTCTTATCAGTGGAGCATATGGTGCGAGCCTTTTTGAAAGATAAGTGTTTTGGAAAAAAATTACTTAAGGATCTTCAACTCACAGAAAAAGATTTGAAGGATGTTGTGCAAGCTATACGAGGACATCAGAAAGTTATTGACCAGAATCCCGAAGGGAAAATTTGAATCTCTTGAAAAGTATGGGATGGATTTAACACAATTGGCAAGAGAAGGAAAACTTGACCTTGTTATAGGTTGTGATGATGAGATCTGACGATACACTCAAATCCTTTCAAGGAGAACAAAAATAATCCTGTTATTATTGGTGAGCCAGGGGTCAGTCCATGTTATTTTGTGGTGTCCATATTATGCTTCCATTATTTTCTCCACCCCAGTGAATCTCATTATTCCTATTGTCATATTTCATGTTGATAGTAGGGGAACAACCTTGAGTCTTTATTTTTTAGCTCATATACATCTCCTTCATCATTTTTTTCTCCTCTGTTCACATTGAGGTTTGATAGCTACCTCATCAAATTCACATATGTTTCTTGTTACTGAATCTTGTCAATTTTCTATGATATTGTTGGCATCAAAATCCATTTGAAAACTTTATTTTTATCTATAATTTTTATCCATATTATTCAGTACCCCTGGATGCATGTTTGAATGGTATAATATCTTTCTATTTCTGGTCTGAAGAAATTTTCAATAGATTATTTTCCATGATTTAGTCCGTAACAACCCAAATTGGATGCAGACCTTGCAGACCATATTGGCACAAAGACAAAATCCCAGTGTTGTGTGTGGTGAAGCCCAGGTTTTAGTTTTGAAACCGATCTCTGATACCATATGTAACACCCATCTACAGGATGCTAAGCAATTAATCATTTATTAAATACATACACAATAACAACTTTATTTTAACATAATTTCATTTCATTTAGACAATTCTTCTACATTTCCTCAATGATAAATCTAAATAGTGTGATGAAATAAGTAACAAGTTAACTCTAAGATTTCCAACTTAAAACAAAAGTATATACAAAATATCAACAACAATTACCACTGAAAAATACCTCTTCCTTAGTTTGTCGAAGCTCATCAATTGTCATGTAGTCCTAGGCACTTCCAAGCATTCCTTTCTCGCTTTCCTAGAGTGAAACAACGGAATCCTCCCTACCAACTAGAAGCATACCCATCTTCCTAGATCCAAGAAACCTTTTGGTTTCTTGGCCCTTCGTGCCCATGACTCCAAGAATGACAAAGCACAAATGCTCAAATAAAAGTATCACAAGAATTATATCTTCCAAGAATTTCACAACCTCTCATCATGCTCAAACCTCTCCATCTTCCCCCTCTTCTTTACTTATTCTCCCTATTTATCAAGTTTCCATACACACTTCCCCAAGTCTCCTCAACCACCCTCATTATTATCCATCAACCTCCCTTATCTAGATAATTTGGGAAAATATTAAGATAAAACTAAATATAAATGACTTGCATTAAACAACAATAAATAAAATGAAAAATTTTTCTTCTCATGCTAGCTAATAAATGTTATTTGACAATTTTCCCGAAAATGTACATAACACCCCACCATGCTCATTTAATTCATCATACCCACCATCTATCAAAGTCAATAAGGTATTTAATTCTTCTAGATATTTTGTATGCCATATAATTTACATATTCAATAAACATTCAATTAAATAGTTAATAATTTACTTTAATAATTAATACATTAATTACTTATACTAGTGTACATGGGTAGGATATGTGTGCATAGCTAGAAGACACATATCTCATGTACGTACTAATGATAAAAAATCATTGCCTCTAGTGCATAGTTCCTATATGATCACCAAGACATGTAGGACAACAAATCAAGTAATGCATCATTTAATAATCTTAACAAACTAAATTACACCAATTCATCAATAACTGATTGTCACACTTAAAATATCAATAGAAAATTAAAGAGAGTTTTAAACGTGGTAGGAACCAAGTGAGTAAACAATAGTGGCACCTCTAATCCCCAATCAGTATTCTCAACTAACATTGAAGCATCCTTCCTTCATAACATACTTCCATCTTCCATCCTATCCTTTCCTCTGTTGGACTAAGCTGGAGAATCAACTGTATTAACCTAACTCCAGATAGAACCCGTAAGCGGAAGTGTCATACATCTCGACCAAGCTTCCCGAATAGGAAACTACCAGTCGTCATCACATGTCTAGGGGAGCGTGACTGCACACAACACTCCCACGACTCTAGGTTTCAGAGGATAAACGATGGGAAATAACTCCACCCCTCCTCATAGAACTAGGGTCAACACCCTATGCCGATCCATACTATGAAACTACTATTCTTAGAGTCACGTCATCAAACAACCACTCTGGGAAAGTTGTGTGTTCTATCAAAACCTCACTTACCACAAATCATAGCAATATTTTGATTCATAAATTTATAACTTATAACATACACTATCGTCTTGATGTCTACGACATCCATGTTACCTCGTCATTGTAGTTATTTCTCTATCACATATCTCATCAACCTATAGGTTAGTTCACCGATCACTCATACCTATGTATATACATCATAATTTTATATAAGAATCCATATCTGTATTGGCGTTCAATTAAGAAATCTATGTTTATTTTTATCACGTCTTGCATCTGTTATGCATTCATAACATAACTTTGAATCAATATCCATGTACCCAAATTCCACTTCTTAATTTTCATGTTTAAACAAATCAAAGAGTTATCATCATCATGAGCATATAACAATGAAAATAATAATATGCAACACATAAATAGGTGCAGATGTACACTTGTCACATGTCTATATCAACATTGTTGAGTCAAAATAGGTGTTAAGCAATGAATTACTAAGATGAGCAAAAATCACAGTTCTAACTACCTAAGGTCAAAATATGGGGCATTACATACACACACCCTTCAGGACTTCGTCCCAAAATTATGATCATTCACAATATGAGAATTTATGACAAAACTTTTATGTATCTTTCCTCGTAGAAAACCTTGTGTGATATTGGTCATACTGAACCTTGACTTGATTAAAACATGTTGAGGCTATTAATATATTGATTGTAACTATGCCTCTTTAGTAGGAATCTAACTAAATCTCGACTATATGTTATTACTACTTGCAAGTTAATTAACACAAAGACACACTTCTCTTATAGTTTTATTCATCTCAAGATCCATATTTAAAGTATAATCTACTAGTTTGAAAACCAATTAGAATTTTATCTTATTATCGATTCTTTAGTTAATTCAATCTTACATTGAATTCAATTATAAATTCCATTAATCCCATCATGTAATTCCACCTAGAAGATATCTTAGTAATAATAATCAATTATCACTAACTTGACTATCACCTTAACTCAAGTGATACAATACATACATCATCACAAAAGTTTCCCATGCTCATTAACATTGATTAAGATACTGCTAAATTATTGTCATGTGATGTCCTCACTTCATAGTTTGGTCATTGTCCTCAATCGCACTTCCTCTTAAGTCATATAAATTAGATATTGACCAATGTAAATGTTTAGTATAGGATTCTTTTCATCATAGTCAAATAAAATTATGCTTTCTACCAACAATTCACTATTACTAATGTGCCTATATGTAAAGAGTGCCATGTTGACACGTGAGTTTGTGAACATTTCAATATCAAGAATAAGAATAAATGTAGTAAGGGTTCATTCCAAAATATTTAGTCACTTGTCTTTAAGGTCTTCTCTTTATACAATTATACTTTGTATTTCTCAAAATTATATTCTCTATAATTACCTAATACTTATTAACTCTCGCCTATAAATATTTTCTTCTCCATATCTAACACTTTTAAGTTCTTCCCCCCCCTACCGTGAAAGAAGTTTAACAAGGACATGCATGTTTTGATTATTCCTCATCTAATAAATGTTTTATTTTTATTTTTATTATATATATATATATATTTTTATTATTATTATTATTATTTAGACGAGTTTCTTCACAGGGAAAAATCCTACTTAGTGAGTAAGTAATTGCTAGATGTATTAATGCATTTCAAGGTGTGAGCTCCCGTTTATACACCTTACCCCTCTACAACACTCCAACGGAATTTCTACTACCAAATAAATTTATAAAGTGATGGCATTTTCCCAAGGAATGGCCCTTTTTCTCAAAGTGTTCTTTCATTCATTTTTCTTAGTCAACTAGCGTTATCTAAGGTACTTGTCACTTATTATACTAAAGTTACCACTCCTTCACAAGATATATATGAACTCCACTACTTTAGAATGATTAAGTCAACTCAACAATTAAACATGTTTTGACCTAACATCACATTGGTCGATAGAAACTGGTCGATATACCCCATCACACATTATGATATAAATAAACATATTATCACAATATTTCAGTTATCGTTCTAAAATTAAGTTCTAGGTTCATGTCATAGGCCCACTTACGGTATCCCTTGAATGTTTGTAGGAACATGTAACTAGCATAAGCACCCGCTAGAATGCTACATTGTCAATGTCGTCATCCTAACCTAAATAATAATTGAATATAATGCACAATCTTGCTATGAAAAAATCAACACTACACCCTCTCTAGGATCAAGACACTTTTCCACTCACAATTAACTACATAGATGTCTCATGTGCATAGGTTGTACTCCTAAGCTAGCTAAACTTCAATGTATTGCACCCCATATCATTTTCTTCAAAATTTTGGTAGTGTTCCCTTAAATTGACCCATAGTCATCTAACATCCTCTCTTGGAAGAAAAAATGGAGATGTATATACCACATATCTTCTCATCTACAACATATAATGTGTAATATACCAGATATAAAAATTTATGCAGAACATAAATAAAATGCTAGAAATGGTAGAACAACAGTAATATAACCAGCATAATCTCCACAATAACACAGAAATGATACAAGAACAACAACAAAAATAACACTTTAATTTAGAAAGCAATGTTCACGGGCTTCTTCGAGGGGGAAACCTCCAGTCGAGCAATGCTCTGTTACAATAATATCCAAGCTAGGGTTTTCATACCCTCGACCCTTATTTATACTAAATATGTCTATCAAGAGAAACATCTAGAGGAAGATCCTTCTAGAAGCGAAAGCTTCTATTAGGTCTTCTTACATCCTCCTTATTCTATTTTATTGAGAGGCCTTATTAATATTGACCTTTATTACATTCGAATATATTGATCTACCTATGTACGGGTTAGAACCCTAACATGTCTGCCCCTTTAAAAACAACCTTGTCCTCAAGGCTTGAGATGTGGAAATTGCTACAGAATGATAGTTGGTTCCCAAGTGGCATCTGTTGGAGTTGTATCTTTCCACTAGACGAGCACTTCCTTGATGGTTTGTTGATGCAAGTGAATCTCATGCTGGTCCCAAATTGCTTTTGGCTATAGCCAAATGGATCTTTCTTCAACTAACTCAGGAAGGTTGGTTTGAATTTGGCACCTAGTTCCAATCACCTTCTTTAAGCATGAGACATGAAAAACAACATGTAGCTTCGACTGACTGGGCAGAGCTAACTGATAGGTGACTTGTCCCACATGCTTGAGAACTGTATAAGGACCATAAAATTTGGGTGCTAGCTTCTGACAATGCTCGATATTGAGGGAAGTTTTCTTGTATGGTTGTAGTCGCAGAAACACTTGATCCCCTTCTACAAATTGGCGTTCAGAGCGACCTTGATTTGCTTGTTTCTTCATGCGATTCTATGCCATGACCAAGTTCTCTTTAAGGTTACGAAGAATATCCTCTCGAACTGTAAGTGTTTGGTCAACCACCTGGACCTTCGAGGTACCCAGTAAGTATGAGAGAACTGAAGGTGGCTTTTGTCCATATACCTCTTCAAAGGGAGTCATGCATGTAGTTGTATGGTAGGAAGTGTTGTACCACCATTCAGCTAGGGGTAACCATTGAGGCCACTAATTTTTATTTTCAGAGGCAAAACACCTTAGATATGTTTCCAAACACTTGTTGACAACTTCCATTTGACCGTCAGTCTAGGGATGATAAGTTGTGCTGAGATGCAATTGGGTGCCCTGTAGCTTAAACAGTTCTTTCCAAAAATTGCTTGTGAAAGTTCGGTCATGATAAAAAACAATAGAGTGCAGCATGCCATGAAGCTTGAAGACCTGGTCCATGAAAATTTGAGCCACCGTGGATGCAGTAAATGGGTGTTGAAGAGAACATAAATGAGCATACTTGGAAAGGAGATCCACAACCACCATTATGAATGATTTATTTCTTGATTTGGGTAAGTCGGTAATAAAGTCCATAGAGATATCCTTCCAAATAGCAGGTGGGATCGAAAGAGGTTGTATTGTACCCTGATATTTGATTGTTTCTCCCTTGTTGCGTTGACACACCTCACATTCAACAAAAAAATTATGGATGTCCTGTTTCATACCATCCTAGAAGAAAGAACCTTTGACCCTGTCATAGGTTTTGGTGAACCCGGAGTGCCCGACTGTGGGTGTAGCATGAAGTTCAGAAAGTACCATGGATTTAAGCTTTGATTGTTTACTTAAATACAAATGACCTTTGTATTGAAGCTCATCCTAGAGCCAAGAGTACCCTGGGGGAGCTGGAGCATTGGTCTTCAATTACTGGATCAGATGCGAACTTTTGGGATCTTGGAGACATTCCTGGTGCACATCTTGGAGCCAATCTAGTACAATGAAGGAAAGAGAAAAAATGGATCCTTCTTCTTCATATTTTCAGGACAGTGCATCTACCACCACATTGTCCTTTTCCTTCCTGTAAATGATCTCATAATCATATCCAAAGATCTTAGTCAACCATTTTTGTTGCTCCGGGGAGGAAATGCATTGTTCCAGAAAGTACTTGAGGCTTTGATGGTCTGTGTTAATTTGGAAACGTTTCCCCGAGAGATAAGGGCACCACAGATCAATGACATGCAGAATAACCAACATTTCCTTTTCATATATGGGTTTGTATAGATTCCTTTCAGATAGTTTCCTGTTGGTGAAGGCCAAAGGTCGACCCTCTTGCATAAGGACAACACTGATTCCTTTCCCTGAGGCATCACATTCCAACACAAAGGTCTTTGTGAAATTAGGAAGAGCCAGAACTGGAGTGGTGCACATGGTCATCTTCAAGGTTTGAAAATCTTGAGTAGTGGCTAGAGTCCAATTGAAAAAGTTCTTTTTGCGGAGAGTCGTGAGAGGTGCTACAATCCTGTCATAATTCTTAACAAACTTGCGATAATAACCTGTTAAGCCCAAAAATCCATGAAACATTTTGAGAGTCATTGAGTGCATCCAGTCTTACATAGATTCAATCTTTTTCAGATCCACCTTGACTCCATCCTTGCCAACCATATGACCCAAGTATTCTACTTCTGAGGCACCAAAAGCACATTTAGACTGTTTCAGGAAAATTTGGTGCTGAGAGAGTAGATGGAGAACTCGATCCACATGAGTAAGATGGTTTGTCTAGGTTTTGCTATAGATGAGGATATCATCAAAGAAAACTAATACAAAATGATGAATAAAAGGATGAAAGGCATGATTCATGAGGCTTTGGAAGGTGGATGGGGCATTACACAAGCCAAAGGGCATGACCAAAAAATCATAGTGGCCCTCATGAGTTCGAAAGGCCATCTTGGGAATGTCTTCCTCCTTCATACATATATGGTGATAGCCCGAGTGAAGATTGAGTTTAGTAAAGAATTGGGCACCACTCAATTCATCCAGGAGGTCATCAATGACATGAATGGGAAATTTGTCTTTAATGGTCAGTTTGTTGAGGGAACGGAAGTCAATACACATTCTCCAAGAACTTTCTTTATTTAGGACCATGACTATAGGATAAGAGTAAGGGCTCATACTCGGGTGGATAATGCCTGCAGTAAGGAGTTCCTAGACCATTTTCTCAATTTGATTTTTTTGTGAAAAGGGGTGGCGATATGGATGGATATTGGGAGGAAGGATTTCGGGTATAAGGGGAATGGAATGATCATGAACACCATAGGAAGGAGGGAGTCCTTGGGGAGTGGAAAATACCATTTGGTGTTTAGAAAGGAGGGCTTGGAGGTCTTCCGACACCGGGAGTGTCCCTGTTGCTTGTATGGCATGGAGTTGGGCAATGACACCAAAATGACCTTTTTTGAGCAGTTTTTCCATGCGATGGGAACTAATGACCTCAGGTGAACTAGCAGTTATGCCTTGGAATTTATATTGGTGGCCTTCCTGGTTGAATTGCATGGTTAATTCCTTAAAATCCATGAGGATGGGACCCAAAGTCCTTAGCTAGTCTGCACCCAATACAATGTCACAACCACCCATGTCGATAACAAACATATGGGATTTTAGGTGGTAGTCACTGATTTGGAGACACACATTTTCACAACGCCCTCCACATTTCATGGAACCACCATTTGCAATCATGATTTGGAAATTGTTGACGGCATGGCTATAGCAATGAGTTTCTTGGGCAATGTTGCGATGAATAAAATTATGGGTACTTCCACTATCAACTAGAATGATGACCTTCTGATGCTTGATGTAACCGATTAACTTGAGGGTTTGGGGGGTGGAGAAACTAGTGATAGCATTGAGGGAAATGATCGGTTCCACTTCAGGAGGGTCTGACGGAGGGGTTATGTCAATGATTTCAGGTGACTCGGGCACAAGGGGAGTTTCAACATCCTATTCCGAAATATCCTCAGAGATGACCATAAAAATCTTTTGTTCCTTACACTTGTGGCCCAGGAAATATTTGTAATCACAATTATAACAAAGGCCTTTGAGTTGGCATTCATCCATTTCAGCCCTGGTCAATTTTTGGATCTTTAATGGGGCAAAGGGAGTAGTGGGATTTACGGGTTTAGGGCAAGGGATAAAGGAGGGTTTATGGTTTTGAGAGGATACCACATGTTTTCCTTCTTTATCCTTTTTAGTATCCTCCACCCAAATCAAAGGTCGAGCCATGAGGACATGGGCTCGAATCTCCTCCTTGAGGCCACTGATAAAACACTCTCGAAAGAAAGCATCAGTCATGCCCTCTGTTCGAAAATCTAGGTGCTCAAAGGAAGCTATGAAGTCTTGTATTGTTCCTGATTTTTTCAACTTTGTCAAACTACCCAAATGGTTGGTGTCAGTGTCAAAGCATTCATAAAGCTCCGTCACAAATTGGGTCCAAGCAATATACCCTTGACGGGAATTTTTTCTCCATTGCCACCATTGCCAATGTTCTTGATCTAGATGGAGAACACCATACTGGAGTCTGGCCAAGTCATATGTAATGTCGTATAAAGAGAAATAATGTTCCATTTGGGTGACCCAACCAGTGGGGTCCGAGCCATCCACTCACACTTAACTACATAGACGTCTCATGTGCATAAGTTGTATTCCTAAGCTAGCTAAACTTCCATATATTGCACCCCATATCATTTTCTTCAAAATTTTGGTAGTGTTCCCTTAAATTGACCCATAGTCATCTAACCTCCTCTCTTGGAAGAACAAATGGAGATGTATATACCACATATCTTCTCATCTACAACATATAACACATAATTGTTATGTGGGGGAACCATCATTGGTCTCCACTTATAACAAAAGAACACCAAGATAGCATACAACTGGTTGAACTCTTTACGAAATCAACCCTTTCATAACTCACAAGTAATCAATATACCTCTTACAATATCAAAAACAAATAAATAAATATATATTTGTTTTACTACTCTCCTTAAGTAAAATCACTTTTATCAAATTTAAAGATACTTAAATAATAAGAGATCTCATTATTGTGACCTGGCCTTTTATTTTGTTTTCCTATAATTGATGTTTCATGTTGA
>ML784574.1:538907-568050 GCA_009831015.1 Picea engelmannii | reverse complement strand
CAGTTCTGTGTTTCAGCAATGGTCTGAAATACTATTCTGCAAATATGGACACTTTTGCACTTCTAATCAATGGTTAGGTTCAAAAGTAATGTAAAGTATTATGCAAAACGGATTAAGCATAAAGTAATGAGAAAGGACGTTGTATACCTTGGAATGATCAGATGAAATGATAGTATAAGTCAAAATGCAGGTGATGAAGGGTAAAATAATAGCAAAAAGTATGGGCAAAAAGGGTACAATATGTGGTCCTAACACCTCCCATCGGGGTTTCTCCCATTAGAGTTTCAGCACTTGCACTGTCAAAAGGAGCTTGTCTTTAGGATCCACGATCCTCCAATCCCAGATGTGTTCCTTCATGTGCTGGCCCTCCCGGCTCATCTCCCGCTCATATGACCAACTCCCGTGACCACAACCTTATCCCGTCGGGGCTACGGGGTTCGCGAGTTTGAGATGCACAAATTCCTTTCTCCTGGGATATTCGATATCCCGATAACTGAGGTGGGATGCCACCTGTCCTCCTCGTCGACTCCTCTAGGGTACACCTTCGTCATGATCGGGAAATCGTGTATCGTGATTCTGTAATGCACAAAACTCTCGCCCTCGGGATCTTCGATATCACGATTCCCGATATGCCGATGAAGCCATCCTGTGGAGATTTTTCCGATGGCGCTAGATGTTTTCCACGCGTCCCTTCAACGGATGATCCAGATTCTTCGTTGATTCAGGGTTTTCGATGTCCCGATCCTTACGACCCCAAGAACTCTGATTTCCCGATGGCCAATATCCCGATGACTATCGGCGATCTGATCCATGATCTGATGGCTCAGATAAATCTTCCTTGTGCGCTGCTCCTCTAGAGGTTAAGCGGTGCGCAACTTCTACAGAGGGGATTCTAAGCAAGATCTAACGGCTCAGATCCGTTTCTCCTGTACGCTCCTCCTGTGCGCCTCCTGGACGTGAACACCAACGGTCCAAATTATATTGGCTGATCCAATGGCCGATGTTGCTCCTCCTTGAGCTTCCTGCGTGCTTTCTTCCTTCCCTTGGAAGAATTTCAATGTTTCAAAGGCCCCGACCTTTGCTTCTTTTCTCTGCGAGATCTACAACCTTGAGCCTCTCCATGCATTCTCCACAACGTTATTCCTTCTGAGCTTGTTTTTCTCGAATCCTTAAAGGATTCCGACGTCTGTGCTCCTGCAAAGTATTCTAATGCACACATTGTGCTATCTCTTCTGAGCTTCTGCAGACACTCAGACCCCTTGGGGAATTTTTTCCTTCTCCTCCTTCAGATGGAGAATGAAATGCCTTCCTGGATCTCTGTTTGCTCAAGCAACCTCTTGCTGAGCCTTCTGGATATTCAGTAACCCAGTAAAGATCCATCAGTGGATACTTCCTTCAAATAGTATAACTCAAAGAGTTCTCTTCACCTATGTCGTCTGCACAGTATCTCTATGCCCTCCTAGCAGAGTGTCTTCCTTCCACTGAACGTTAAACAGTTTTGTTCTTCTCTGTGCACCTATGCACTTCGCTCGATGCCCTCCTGGAAGAGCTCTATAGAATCCTCAGTGATTCTGGTCTCTTCGAACTCACAACAGAATTCTTCCTCCTTTGTGCACTCCTATACACACGCTCAATGCCCACTTGGTAGAGCTCTACTGAATTCACATCAGAATTTTGTCTGCAACTGTGTTTCCTCCCACACAGACTTTCCTCCTGAGGTGTTTAGCAACCTCAAAGGTCTTCTTCCTGAATTGATGACTTCAGCTTCTGTGCCACAACACATCTTTGTCTGAACCCCGCAGTGTTCAGAAGTGCAACCTCTGTGCACGGCTCTCAGAACCCTCAGTGTTCTGTCACACCCTCCTGTTGTGAAGCCTCAAAGACCTTCACCCCTGAAATCATACAAACTCCTGCAGAATGCATCAACAATCATACATTCACAACACACATAGGGAACACATACAGACATCCATATAACATAGAACTCATGCAGGAAAAACTTCTTCTGATTATATTAAAAATGGCAAATGCCTGTTTGTACAAAGGTGTTCTCGAGCTCTCCTCGACTCTTCTCTATCTGCTCTACATGCATATCCTCTCTCTAACTCAACTAACTCAAAATGAGATCTAAAAATCTCGTTTACCCGAGGGGCTCATCGAGTGCTTCCCTCCAGAACTCACCTACCCTATTCAATTACAATGAATGGGTTGTCTAGTCCAGAATCGGATCTAGATCTTAGCCGATCTACAATAAAGCCGATCCTATCTACAGCCTGCACAAAGGAATGGATTCCATGGCTCACCAACCTAAACATTTAATTACATTCAATTTCAAATTTTAAATGAGGTTGCGCCTCCCTTCATCCTTTGAATGCGTGTGCGCTGACGTGGCTGGCTGGCTGGCTGACTGATATGGAGAAATGATCCTGCATCATACTCCACAGCTGCAAAAATCATGAGATCCTATTCATGAGCTTCCCCTATAGCTATTGGAAATCCTCCTCGATCCCAAATCATCCTTTGGAGCTGTTCATATCCTCCATTTTGTTGTTGCTGCTGCTGCCTCTACATTACTGCTGATGTTTCTCTTCTGTTCAGCCTCTCCCTGCTGGCAGTGTCTTCTGACTTCATTATCAACTTTCTGATCTCTTCTATTACTTCGTCCAGCTGCTCCAGTGGTTGGCTCTATTGTTGCAGTCTCCTCAGCTGCAACAAATTTTGGTCATTGGGAAGATCATCATGATCTCCCACGCCTTCCTCATCCATTTCCAGCTTCACCTATTGGATGTGTATGCCCTGTACTTTTATCCTTTCCTCAGGGCTTCAAATTGATCCCACAGGTCAGCAAAGAAAATGTTGCCTGCTTCTTCTTCCTCTCCTTCTGCAACCTCCCATGTTGCAGTGTCTTCAGCTTTAATGCTGACTATGTTGATCCATTCCTCGGAATGCTCGTTTCCTCTTTCTATTTATTTTGTTGTCAACTCAAATGCTACAGCTCTCTCAGCTCGTTGGTTGAAATCATTGAGCCATTCCACCGAATGCTCATTTTATTCATCTGCTTGGGCAACTCCCAAAGTCTGCTCCAACTCTTCCTCTTTCCTGACAGTCATAGCTAACTGTTCCCCTGCTGTTGTTGTATCATCTGCAACAGAATTTTCTGCCTCCTCTTGGGAAAATGGTAGGAATACTTCAATTCCCCCAATCATCAGAATACCATCCTAATGTTCCTCTTCTTCTATCAGCTGCACCTGCTGATCCCTTTCCATCTCTGAATTTATGAGACTATCAGGCAGTCTCATCTGCTCTGTCAGCTTCTCGGGCTGATCCAAATTCCCCTGCTCATCCCTGCCCACCTGGTAGTATGGGATGCTTCCGCTGCTTCCCTGGCAGATTATGAGATCAACCGATCCCATATTCATCAGCAAACCTTGCTGAATTGAACTCTCCATGAGACCTTCATATGGTCCCAAATTTTCATCTCTGCCCACCTGGCAGTCTTCGTTGCTTCCGCTGCCCTCTTGGCAGTCTTCGAGATCCCACAACGACCTCATTTCATTGCCCAGCTGGAAACGCAAAGTTTCCTAGCTATCCTCATGACAGTTTGTGAGATTATCAACTGATATCAACTCGTTTCCCTCCTAGCAAAACATAATTTCCTCTTCTCTTCTTTCATGGTAGTCTTTGAGATCATCAGCCGATCTCATTTCATTCTCTACACCGAAAATTTCTCCAATTTATGGTTCACATACGTGAACCATCTCCTCCTCTTCTATGGGTCTGAGGTTTTCAGCATACCTTAGCCATTTTCTCAACAGCCTACACTGTCTCATGACCATTAGTTCCCTAACTGGCCATTTCATCTTTGGTTCCTTCATGGGCCACTCACGCACCCACTTCGGCTTCTTATTCTGCCGCATCTTCATTTCGAGCTCCTCCATCTCCTGCTTTATATCAATGATCTCTTTATCCATTTCTGTTGCGCTCATCAGCTCTGGCTTCCTCTGTTCAGCAGACCTATGGCCTTCAATAGTCATGTTGTTGTTCCTATCTGCCTTCTTGGAAAACCTGCTGCTGTCACTCTACATCCCTGAGTGTTCCAGCTTCATCCTCCTACAGTATCCCTCTAACTATCTATGGACTGTTGTCTACCTGCAAGCAAGTCCTTACAGAGTCCTCAGCAACTGTGTCTTCCTTCACCTGCAATATACAGATGAAATCCCACTCTGATACCACTTGATGCAGAGAGGTCCAATCTATCACCCCGCAGGGTCTCTTCACCTGACCTCCTGCCCACAGGATTGTTCAATTTCTATGTTTTTTGATGAGCCGAAGCGACTCTTTAGACTCCTGAGTGGAATCTCTGCTCTAATTCCCAATCCACAGGTCTTCCTTTAAACTCTCTTCACGGCCTTCTTCCCTTGACCGCGACTTTTCCCTGACTCAAGTATTGGGGTCCGGGGTTTCGCAATCCCCGTTGTCAAGAGCCTCTGCATTCTCCAACTCCCGGTCTCCGATGAGCTCCTTTTTATGCACTAGCCCTGCCGGCTAGGTTCCCACTCATATGACCAAATCCCCGGGACCGTGGTCAATCCTCCCATCGGGGTTTCTCCCATCGGAGTTTCGGCACTTGTGTTGTCAAAAGGTGCATGTCTTTAGGATCTGCGATCCTCCGATCCCTGATGCATTTCTTCACGCGCTGGCCCTCCCGGCTCAGCTCCTACTCATATGACCAACTCCCGTGACCACAACCTTATCCCATCGGGGCTACGAGGTTCACGAGTTCGAGATGCACAAACTCCTTGCTCTCGGGATCTCCAATATCCCGATAACTGAGGTAGGATGCCACCTGTCCTCCTCGCCAACTTCTCTGGGGTCCACCTTTGTCACGATCGAGAAATCACGTATTGCGATTCTGCAATGCACAAAACTCTCTCCCTCGGGATCTCTGATATCCCGATTCCCGATATGTCGATGAAGCCCTCCTGTGGAGATTTTGCCGATGGCACTAGATGTTTGCCATGCGTCCCATCAATGGACGATCCAGATCCTTTCGCTGATTCAGGGTTTCTGATGTCCCGATCCTTACGACCCCAAGAACTCCGATTCCCCGATGGCCGATATCCCGATGCCTTTCAGGACCTCTCTCCTCCTGTTCACGGGTTTAACTCCCGCGTGACTCCTACAGATTTGACGAGTGTCGGCGATCTGATCCAACATCTGACGGCTCAGATAAATCCTCCTTGTGCGCTCCTCCTCTAGAGGTTAAGCTATGCGCAACTCCTACAGATCTGATGGTTTTCGGGGATTCTGAGCGAGATCTAATGGCTTAGATCCCTTTCTCCTGTACACTCCTCCTATGCGCCTCCCGGATGTGAACACCAATGGTCCAAATTCTATCAGCTGATCCAATGGCCGATGTTTCTCCTCCCTGAGCTTCCTATGCACTTTCTTCCTTCCCTTGGAAGAATTTTGATCTTTCAAAGGCCCTGACCTTTGCTTCTTTTCTCTGCGAGCTCTACAACCTTGAGCCTCACTGTGCATTCTCCACGACGTTATTCCTTCTGAGCTTGTTCTTCTCGAATCCTTAAAGGATTCTGACGTTTGCGCTCCTGCAGATTCTTCTCATGCACACAACATGGTATCTCTTCTGAGCTTCTGCAGACACTCAGACCCCTTGGGGAATTTTGTCCTTCTCCTCCTTTAGATGGAGAATGAAATGCCTTCCTGGCTCTCTTTTTGCTCAAGAAACCTCTTGCTGAGCCTTCTGGGTATTCAGTAACCTAGTGAAGATCCCTCAGTGGATACTTCCTTCAAATAGTAGAACTCAAAGAGTTCTCTTCACCTGTGTTGTCTGCACAATATCTCTATGCCCTCCTGGCAGAGTGTCTTCCTTCCACAGAACGTTCAACAGTTCTTTTCTTCTCTGTGCACCTATGCACTTCGCTCGATGCCCTCCTGGAAGAGATCTATAGAATCCTCAGTGATTCTAGTCTCTTCGAACTCACAGTAGAGTTCTCCCACCTTTGTGCACTCCTGTGTACACTCTCAATGCCCACTTGGTAGAGCTCTACAAAATTCACAGTAGAATTCTGTCTGCAACTGTGTTTCCTCCCACACAGCCTTGCCTCCTGAGGTGTTCAGCAACCTCAAAGGTCTTCTTCCTGAGTTGATGACTTCAGCTTCTGTGCCACAGCACATCTTTGTCTGAACCCCACAGTGTTCATAAGTGCAACCTCTGTGCACAACTCTTAGAACCCTCAGCGTTCTGTCACACCCTCCTGGTGTGAAGCCTCAAATACCTTCAACCCTGAAATCACAAAAACTCCTGCAGAATGCATCAACAATCATACATTCATAACACACATAGGGAACACATACAGACATTCATATAACACAGAACTCATGCAGGAAAAATTGCTTCTGATTATATTAAAAATGGAAATTGCCTATTTGTACAAAGGTGTTCTCGAGCTCTCCTCGGTTCTTCTTTGTCTACTCTACATGCAGATCCTCTCTCTAACTCAACTAACTCAAAATGAGATCTGAAAATCTCTTTTACCTGAGGGGCTCATCGAGCTCTTCCCTCCAGAACTCACCTACCCTATTAAATTACAATGAATGGGCTGTCTAGTCCAGAATCGGATCTAGATCTCATCTGATCTACAATAAAGCTGATCCTATCTACAGCCTGCACAAAGGCACGACTTCCATGGCTCACCAGCCTAAAAATTTAATTACATTCAATTTCAAATTTTAAATGAGGTTGCACCTCCCTTCATCCTTTGAATGCGTGCGTGCTGACGTGGCTGGCTGGCTGGCTGACTGATATGGAGAGATGCTCCTGCATCACTGTATGAGATGATGCTCCTAAGTATCCCAAAGTTCACGCAGACCTATTCAAAGAACATGTTTGTTGTTTCTTGTCATGTGATGGTGTTTTTACAATGCATGAGAATACACATCTTATTGAACCTATCAACTACCACAAATAGATATTTGTGTCCCTTCCTAGATGTTATAAAACAACCCACAAAATCCATGGAAATTTTTTCCCAAGGTTGAGTGGGTATAGGTAAGGGGTGGTATAGATCTCGCTTCTTATAATTGGGCTTGATGGTACAAAAAAAACATGCATTCTCTAATATACCAAACTACAAATTCTTACATTTTGGGCTAGTACACATACCTTTGTAAGTTAGCAACTGTCTTCTCGACACTAAAATATCATGCAACCTTAGAGGTGTGAGATTCCATGAAAAGATACAATATTTCACCTTTAGGAGCACAAAGTTTGTCTAGCTTGTAGATAAAACCATTTTGGAGATGATAGTCAACCTTATCATCACCTTCTTATACTCAATTTGGCCTTGTAGATCCTAAAACACCTCTTTAAAGTCCTCATCTTCTGTGTATGCCTCTTTGTATGCATCATGGATAAAAGGATCCATGTGTATAATAATTACCAAAGATGTAATCTTGGACGTGGCGGTCTTGAAATAATTTCCACCAACTTATTAGTGATTCCCTTCTGATACGTGATTATTAGAAGATATTGTTGCAAAAACCCCATCCACTTGTAATGTATGGTGTGTTGTAGATTACTTTGGGCCTACAAATACTGAAGGGGTATGTGATCAAAGTATATAATGGTTTCATTGGCCATCAGGTAGTTCCTCTACTTCTTAACAACTTAAACTGGGACATAGAGTTCTTTATCATATGCAGAGAAGTTGAAAAATCCACCATGAAACATCTCAGAATGATATCATATTGGCTTACCTCCTTGCAAGAAAATTTCTCCCATAACATACCCACTTGTATTTGTATCCTCTTTAAAAGGATTATGCAAGTTAGGGAATGCGAGAATTGGTGCTTGAATGATATTTCATTTTATCTCATCAAAATATGTTTGTTGATTCTTTACCCACTATAACCTATTACCTCTGGTTTTTATGGCATGGGGTGGTGTAAGTACCACTAAAAGGGATGCATTGAACTTCCATTGGTTTTTTTCTTCCCCCAAAATATCCTAACTTCAATGACATTAGTAGGAACTAGCCATTTTTAGATGGCCTTCATATTTGTGGGATGTACCTCTAGCTCCCCTCCATGGATAACATACCTCAAATACACCAATTACTATGGAGAAAACTCACATTTATCGAGGTTATCAAACAACTGGTGAATTTGTTTAGTCTCTAACACCTACATGATATATGAGATGTGCTCCTTCCAGGTAGAGATACACATCAATATATCATTCAAATATACTATAACAAATGAATCTAAATATGGGTGCAACACATCATTCATTGGTATCATAAATGTAGCTAGTGAATTACATAAACCAAATGACATGAAAGACCATTCATACAAACCTTGGCTCCCCTTGAAGGTGATATTCCACGTGTCTTCTTATTTTATAAAAACCTAGTGGTATCCTAATTTGAGATCCACCTTGGTGAGGTACTTGACATATTGCAATTGGTCTAACAAATCATCGATATTGGGAAGAGGCTATTGATTCTTGAGTGTAGTTGTAGCATCGCCAGATTCTTGTTGGGAAATTACACATAAAATTTCAAACTCTAATACAAATTTAATTAATGAAAAAGCTCTACAATTGCATAGATTAATGCAGAATAATAGAAACTATATATATAGATATAAAAAAAACTCATGAAGGAAAATGCATAAATATTAAAAGAAAACATAAATTAACATACACTATGCACTTATATTTGGTAAAAAGAATGCCAATTACATGTATAAATTCCATGTTCCTCTGAGCCTTAGACTGCACTGCTCATAAATTTTAGTAATGGGTCACCTTTGAGCTAGGGATAAAACTCCACCTGGGAAAATTAAATCCTAACTAGGCTAAGGTTACTGACACATCATAAAACTTAGATGCAGGTGTCAGCTCTAACTAACAACCTACAATCCCTCATTCCCCACAAAGTGTGCTCCTTATCTACTAAACAGTCCTTTGGCTTCCCCACTTTCCTTCTAGGGCTTCAACAATAGACCGAACAAGAAGTATCTGAGCCCCATAGTTGTATCTTGGAACCTTGGGAAATCAATTCTTGGTAGTTCACTCACTTGGAGGGAATGCTCATAGGACTAACAACCTTCTTCTTCAATGTCTTATAGGCCTCACAACCCGCCTCTTCAATCCAACTCCAAATATTTCCATGGTACAGGTACATGTATAAGTACAGGTAATGAAAACATGATATACGGTTGGTAGGATAGGGTGATGGTAAGAATGATAATGGAATTATGGACCAATAAACTAAATCCCCCCAATTATATTTGCATGTTCCCAACTTGACACTTGTCATGTTGGGAACTAGCTTGGGCCCACATGGGATACATTTACCAATTTAGAACTTAGGATATACTTTATTAATAAAATATTCCTTTGGGATTAAGCACCCTTTCCCTAAAATCTTAGCGCCCCCTTTCCCATAGGCTATAGTTAACAAGGAAAAAGGGAATCAAAGAGGTGTCACTAGGTAAAAATAATGTCAAACCCTAAAAGTGACAATAAATAAAATAAACAATTATATTTAATGAAATTGGAGGGAAAATAAAGTGAAGATTTGATTTGATCAAAATGGGGGAAAGATAGAGAAGATACAAAGGAAGGACAAATAGAGGAGAAACCCTTCCCTTTGTTATTATGCTTTGATATCTTACTGAGTTATCTTGTAGCCAAAAAAATTTTGGGGGTTTTGGGGAAACACCCTTCCATTGTAGGTTTAGTTTTGGTGGTGCAATATCCACCCTAGATAGACAAGAGGGGGATTCATATGGAATCCTTATTTGAGTTCATTGTGGTGCTTGTTTTTGTTCTAGGGAGAATATAAAGTCAGATCATCTCACGGAAGGGGTTTACATTAAATGTTTGAGGAGGATGTTCATAAGGGCTACGGGTGTAGGAGGTTTTTGTGCACCTGGAAAAGGAGGCATCCCCACAGGTTAAAATAGGGTCATCCTCCGAGGCCCCGCTAGACACCTCGTAGGAATCCTATGAGGACCCCGGTGAATTGTGGTTTTGCAACAACTCATAGGATCCATTCTACGAAGGATTTTGAAACAATTTTAAGACTGACCAAAGAAGAAACATCACCAGAGAAGAGCATAGGAAGGCTTGAAGAGCCTTGGGTTCCATATCTTGGAATCATTCTAAGTTACATTATGTTTTATATGCAGTAGATTGTGATGTTTCCTGACAACCATTATCTTGTGTGCTTAGTGGTATTCTGCAACTGTAATTACAACCCTTAGTATCATTGTACTTATTTTGGGGGAACTTCCATCCATAATAATATGCCATTGTTATTTGTTGAATTCTATGTGTAATGGATGTGTGATCTATCTTTAATCTACTATTTGGAACTTCCAACAAACGTTTCTATAAAACCACACAAATAATAATAATAATATTGGGAAGTACACATATATTTCTCATCTATTTTAGTTTCAAACATTATAGTTGTATCAGAGCTAGTGATTCTTCTAGCTTATGACTACATTTATTCCTATAAGAAAAGGGTGTGGAGGATGGACTTCTCGAGAATAACCAAAAAAAGAAACAGAAGTAAAACATGAGAGTCAGAACCAGAAGGAAGCATGGGAGACAACAATCAGGTGATCAAGATACTACAATATTTGTTCAAGAGATAGGAAGATACAAAAAAATTCCAGGAGTAGTCACTTGAGGGATTCCCACATCTATTAGGAAAGAACAAAAATTTGAATGGTGCAGATCAAGGTGGACCTAATGGATCCTATTGGAGTGACATAATACACTCTAAGAATATAAACAAACACACCCCAACTTAGAGAAAGAGCTTAAAGATCCCTAGGCATTTACTACCACAGTTCTTGATAGGGTACCCTATAGAAGGAAAGGAGAAACCACACCAGGGGATTGATATTAAAATCTCATAAAAAGAGTACGAGATGATATAAACATACATCCATGAGAATGTTTCCTATAAATATTTCTGTGAACTCAAACATAAGTACGGCCCAAGGGAGGGTAATACAGGAACACATATGCTACATAATGTTGATCTCTTGAGAAAGGTCAGAAGGTTGAATATTCCACGCTTCGATGGATAAACAAAGATTATGGCCAGGGCTTGGGTACATAAGTTAGACATGTACCTCCAAATAAACCTAATTTTTGAAGTAGAAGCATTTCATTATGATGAAAACCCCCTATGGGCTCACAGGACCTCATGGTCTAAGATCAAACTACAAAAGAGCCGAAGTGGCTCTCGACCCCCCACATAACCCTTAAACTCTTTTCCACATGAATTTTCTCTCTCTCCCTGCAAATGTTTTCTGTTCACAAGGGTCCTCTTTCTCCAACTGATTCGTGCTCATGACTTCGAGCTTTAATTAAAAGGGGTTAACTCTGGTGCTCTGAAACTTTGACACTTCGGAAGATTTACCAACACAACACTCTGTAACCAAAACATCCTAAGTAGCAAACGGTCAAAATCTACAGATCTGACAGTTGGTGTTTACCCTCAGATCAACGGTCTGTGTTCACTCAGGAATCTGGGGCTTGGGGTATTTTCCACGCCAAAACAATCCCAACTTAAATCCATATAAATAGTTGAATTTCGAATGACTTGAAAATCTACGGTGTATGTATACCTGACAACTGACGGTCAAGATTTACGATGAGTTTTGGGTGATCCAAAAAGGATCTGAAGAAGGCTAAGAATAACTCAGAAATCACAGAGGCAACTCAGAACACTCAAAATGTCTCCAACAGACATAGAAAGGGAAACAATTTAAAGTTCTCAAAAATGAGTGAAAATGGCATGATCGTGAAGAGTGCATCAAAATATTTCTAACAACAAAAACAAATCATCAAAAAGATTTACGGTTTGAAAGATATTTGTGGTCAAAGTTGCGGTCAAACATGGCTAATCAACAAGGGGCCACATCATCATTCATACAATATGATGTCAACAACTGACATGGAAGGGTGACATCATCGTGTGGGTTGCTAACATCAGCATGCCACATGGTAGCACAAGAGGCTGCCACGTGTCACCCGCCAATGGCATTTTTAGGGGTCCATGTGGACTAGCAGAAAAGTTCCATGTGTCAGGTACAAAATGATGGGGAAACAACTTCAGCATACAGGTGGACTTATCAGTGTATTCCACATGGCCCAATCATCAGGTCACACGTGGCATCTCGAAAATGCTCAATATTAACCCATGATCGAATTTTTAATTTTAAAAATGGTGGGTCTGCCAAATCTGGTGAACCACGCCAATTTTAACGACAAGTTAGAAGGGTGTCTAGACTCCACTAAAGTTAGTGGGAGAATATATTACACTGTATATATATAAACAACCAACGTTCCAAAATGGATTCTGGTGGGTTTCGACCCCAAAACCTCTACAATGCCCAATGCCTTAACTAGTCTTCCCATAACCAATGTGCCACAGGTACTAGATGGTATATCCACCCGTGGACATTACTTAAAAGATGCAATCCACTCATAGTCGAAAAATGAGGGGCATGGACCATACATAATTGCGGGCATGGATTTCGAGACAAAACAATCATCATTGCAGGTTGCAAAGGGCATGAAAACTGAGATGAAATCCTACTTTCTCTGGGAGTGCTAGAGTTAGATCGGAGCGTGGAGACAATCATTTTTTGGTAATTCAAAGCCACAAATTCAGTGGTGTTGTCTATTTTATGATCTGAGTATTATTTCTGCAGCTTGATTTCAGAATGAGGTATATTTATGTATTTGCCAAATTCTTTTGTTGAGTTAATGAAAGAGCCTACCCATTTGAGAGCAGGACCCAGAGATGTAGTCCACCAGGGATGAACTTTGTTATCAAGTTTTTTTGTTCATATCTGATTCTTATTTCTCTTTGAATTTTTTATTTTTCCCTTGTTTAATGTTGCACTTTAATTTATGCTCATTTAATACAATTCTTTATAAGTCACGATGAAAATATCGTGGATCATCAGGAATTCCAAAGTTTCTCCACTCGACACAACAACAACTAACTTCTCCTAGGGTGTAGAATCACCGAACTACTCAAGGATCCAATGAATTACAATCACCTATTGATATACGGTGTACAATCACTATGTGACTTCATAGCTTCAAGGATTTCTTGTGACAAATAACTTAAAAATTATCGGGGCATCAAAGTTTGAAGGAATTGGGGATCTACTCTCGCTATCCCTCCTTGATATTTGTTACCTGAATAAATCAGAATCTGGCACACAATTTATACTTCCCTCCTCAGATTTGGATTTTTGAAAGTCACCTTCTCACTCCTTGCACTATCTCTCCTAAGATTTATCAACACTTAGCAAAGTGTTGACTTAGTGCACTCCTTTCACTATGTCCCTCATATTGAGATTTTACACTACTGTGAGTGTAGAGGCACTCGTTCTTTCTTTGTGAAAACTTATGTTGTATCTATTGAGATTCTAAACCTGTAATAGGTTCATCCTCTGCACACCTTGCGTTGGCAATATGCACTCGTTGCACTCAAATTTTAGAAGAGAAACAATTGAAACTTATATTTCAATTCAAGGGATCATTCAATAAAATCATTTAGATACACACACAAATATAGAGGGAACACATAACATTTATCCAATTACTCAGAGATAAACATATTCACAGTCACATAAATGTGTGAGAAATTCCGTCTTTCTATATTTCATGAGCAACAATTTACAAAGGGATTCAACAATCTTCAGCAACAAACTAACAACTTCCAACTCCTTTCAGTAGCCTCTTAGTAGTAATATCATCCTTTAGCAGCAAGAGAAACCTCTTCAACAACCTCTTATGGGCATAGATTACATTTATTTATACAAGAAAGGGCTTCTCGAGCCTTCCTTTCAGACCATCCTAGTTATTTATTATCGTAATTTAAAGAATCATACGACTAGGATTATTACAATAAATGAACAATTACAATTCACATATGAGTCGACACTCAAAATATCTACAATCCTACAGGAATTAAAGGCAATTACAATCTCCTAGAGAGCATACAAAGGATCTATCATGATTATCTCATGGTATATTTAATTACAAAGGTCAAAAAATTAAAGTGACACTCCCTCCTTGGAATCCAAACCAATTATAATGAGTTGCATTGAATGCTACATCATCTTCCACCCTGCCTTATTAAATCATGACGATGATGCTCATGCATCATACTGCTCTGAAAAAAATATTCATGGACTCGTGTCCATGATCTCCCCAACTTATTTTCTATGCTTCTAGATGTCTGCTTCAGTTATCCAATTGACATCTTTTCCTGGATGATTCTTCCATTTAACCAGATATTCATAGTAAATTTTTCTTCTGGTTCTCTTAATAATCCTTTGATATAATATCTTTTCTATTTGAATCTTCTCTACTATGGGAATCTATCTCTTCCACTGAATCTTATCTTTCTCATTTTTTCCTTTTGTGTCGTTCAACTTATAAGGATATAAGTCTACTATGTTGAATATTGGTGAAATTCCAATGTCCTCTCGCAGTTCAATTTCATAAGCATTTATAGAAAAATTCTTGAGGATTTTACAAGGTCATATCTTCTTCATCTTGAGTTTATTATATTTCCCTCTTTGAAATATTTTCTTCGTCAGATGTGCCAGTACATGGTCTCTGACATCAAAGTTCACCTCTCTTTTTTTATGATCTACTATGTTCTTATATCTCTATTTGCTACCATGTAGTTGTCCTTTGATCGGGTCATGCAATTTCTGCCTTTGGTCACTTCATGAAAATGAAAATGTACAATTCATATAGAAAGATTCCATTATTATTAAATTTGATCTTTGGAATGTTAGACAAATTTTTGACATAAATCCTTTTTGGATTATTAATAAAAACATTATTTACAGTGTTTGATAGAAAAAGGGCTACAGTTTGCGGATTTTTGGAATTTAGATTTTTTCTCACTTTCATTCATCCCCTAACTTGATTTGATAACATAATTCATAGAAGAATCAAGGGCTTCTTTTTTTCTTCTAAGGCTAAGAACTCTGGATCCAGATGTGGAAGGTCGGAGGCCACTACCCCAGGACAGAGATGACCCTCTGTCAGACACTTTAGAGTCTTCTCTGTGTAGCCCATCTGGACTTTATCTTCTTTATGTTTCTTGCTACTTTCCTTTTGGAATTATTTGTGAGTGTATATGGCACTTTTGTTACTGCTTTACTAGTTTGCTAAGTTGTTGGGAGATTTTGGACTTTGCTAGTGCAAGGAGCTTAATACAACCCATTTTTAAAATTATTTATGAGGTTGTTTAATGCAAACCATTCTAAAAAAAAATGTATATTTTACATGTTAATATTTAAAGAAGACAATAAAAGGTAGGTTGAGTGTACCTTATCAATACTATACAGAAAATTTGTTGAATTTCTTACGACTGCCAAATTTCCATATAAAAAAGATTAATATGACCAAATTTTTCTACTATGGTATGTACCACTGCCAAAGGAAAGCAAATTATTATGCTAACAACTGAAACGATGTAATTACTACTAACTCATGAGGTTGAGAACATTTTAGTAGCTGTTAGATAATTCAACAAGGGAGTTGCAAGTTAAAGTATTCCCAAGAAATCTATGTCATAGGAACAAAGTAAAATCTTGGATGTTGATAATATATATGCAGAGAATGACAATTCATTTCTTGTTAATAAATAGATTGTTAGTTGTGATTGAATTGTTAAATATAAAGAATTCTAATATCACTTTGTAAGCTTTGAAATTGTTACACTACAAGTATATGGTATATTATGCAAGAAGCACTAATAATCTATTTTCTAAATGTAATATGGAAGTATTGAAGGAAAATTAGTCTCCAATATGTTGTTGCAGAAGGCCATAATAAAGATTGATGCATGTTGTTGAAACAACATAGAAAAGTATGAGATAATTTTTCATATTTTGGGAACAAGTTGAGTTTCCTTATGAAACAAATTTGAATTTATAAATGGAATTTTTATAATATTGTCTCATAATGACTGTATGTGTGTGATACAGATGAGATAATTTTTATTGAAGCTATCATGCCTAGGAAAAACAACTATTTATGGAGAAACTAGAACCCTATACATGTATAAACTTGGTGGTGTTAGGAAATCAAAGACACTTCCACACTAATCCTAGCAGCAGAGAATAAGAATTTAGTCAAGAACGCAAATGACATAAGCAATAACAAAGTACAATAAGATTTTACCCTCGAAACCATTAACCGAGAAAACCAACATTCCTTTGAGCATTCTTCTCTGTTGTTTTCTTATTCAATCTAAATAAAAGGTTACATTTCTAAACTTGGTCCACACCTAAGACACAATCAACATCATACCCTATTTCCTGCACAAGAACAATCCTGTAGAGAATGTGGATTACATATGCATGACCAAAAACTACATATAATGATTTATATAAAGACTGGTTATTATACATTAACCTGCATTAGCCTTTATGGCCTTACAAAACGCCTCTTTATAGGATTTACAATAGGAAAAAACCTAAATATTGGCACCCAAAAAATGGTTAGATATCCCTGCATATCATTGGCTACAAATCCCGCAAATCCCAGGATTCTATTAAAGTCGACTCCAAGTCAGATTGCAAGTTGACTTTCATTCAGTCTCTAGTTGATCGTCTCATGCTTTCACTTCAACCTCTTGATGGTTGACTTGTCGTCGATATTTGCGACCTCAAATTTTCATGGTCGACACCCTTGACCATCGACTTGCTACCGATCCACCTCGATATTTACTGTTGTGAATCCACCTCGACCTTCTACCATTAGTTGATTCACCTTGACTAGACTTTCACTGCAAAGAATATAACAACCCAACATTCTTCCATTAGTTGTATTCTTTGTTGAAATAGTATATTACTTAACTTTTGTTAATAGACCTAGGGAAACAATGCCCATTTCCTCTCTACACCAAGAGAACTTCACAACACTAATAGAAGTGTTCAATGAGTCTACTATGTTTTCGAACGTGCCTACTTTCTCTAGTATAACCTTGTTGCTTTCCACCATATCTCTTACGAAATGGTATTATACATCAATGTTCTTAGTGTTTGATTGATAAGCGGGGCTCTTTGCCAGAAATAATTATTTTTGACTATTGCAACTCACCTTCATATATCTCCTCTTAAACTCGATTCATGAACACAAACTTTGAAGCCATACCGCTTATTTTATTCCATGAGAAGTCGTCTTGTATTCAACTTCTATTGTTGACAAGGATATTACCACATGTCACTTACTCATCCAGCTTATTGAACCACCGAACATCTTGAAGACATATCTAATGGTCGACTTCTGTCAATCCAACTCTCCAGCCAAGTTAATGTCGACAAAGAAATGTACCTTTAATTTACCACTGTCACCTCCAGGGTTTCCTTGGTATCATATAAAATAGTCCTTCGTGCCACACAAATACCTGAATAATATCTTGACAATTGTCCAGTGGTTCTTTCCAAGTTTCGACATGTACCTTATCAACACTCCACTGCATGGGCAATGTCTGGTCGAATGCAAACCATCACATACATTAGACTCCCAACAAAACTTGCATAGGTAACACATGTTGTGTCCTCTATTTCTTCCTGTGTCTTTGGAAATTGTTCAGGAGTAAGCCTTTCTCCCATAGGAATTCATAACTTCATTGATTTTCAATCCTACATGTTGAATCATTTCATAATTTTTTCAATATACATCATTTGATTCAACCAGTTCTTTCTATCGACTCTATCTCTCTTAATATCCATTCCCATAATGAATTTAGCTACACCAATATCCTTCATGTCAAACTTGGAGGATAGCTTCTTCTTCACCTCTTTTATTGCATCCATGTTTTTTCCAATCAACATCATGTCATCGACATACAAAGATACATATATGAAATTCCCACCTTATTCCTTGGAATATATTCAATGATCATATTTGCTTCTCTCAAATCCCACACTAAGTATGTATGTGTCAAAATTATGGTACCACATCCTTGGAGATTGTTTTATACCATAAAGGGATATTTTTGTTTTTCACACCAACTCTTTATTTCCCTTTACTACAAATACTTCACGATGTTTCATGTAGATTTTTTCTTCCAGGTCCCCACATAGGAACATTGTCTTCACATCCATATCTTCTATCTCTATATCAAATTTTGCAGCTAGAGACATTAATATTATAATGGAAGTTAGTTTTGCAACAAAGGAAAAAATATCACCAAATTCGAATCCCCTGAATTGGGAATAAAATTTTGCTACCATTCGAGCTTTGAACTTCTCGACTTGTCCTATGACATTCATCTTATTCTTGAATACTCATTTTCTACCGACATGATTTCTTCCACTAGGTAACTTGAGTAAATCCCATGTCTAATTCTTGTACAAGGATTCCATCTCTTTGACCATGGTGTCCTTCCAAAGTTTATCCTTTGTTGAGTCGACTGTCTCACCGACCGACTTGGGCTTATCATTGATGACAGTTATCATGAATGCGGAATTGAACTCAGGTAGACTATACCTCTCAACTGGTTTTCTTATTCTTTATGACTTCCTTACCACCAGAGATAGTTGTTTGACCTCTTCGTCAGATTCAATTGACTCATATGAATCATCTTCTTCATTCCTCAGTTCAAACTGCATTGTATCAGGATTATTCTCAGTCTGAACAACTTCCTCAGGCTCAAACTTACTTTACACGGTTCTCCTTGATGGAGGATCCCATAGCTTATAACCTATAATTCCTTCTTTATATCCAATGAATATACATTTTACTACCTTCTTGTCCATCTTGCTCCTCTTTTCTTTAGGAACATTCACAAACGCATCATAGCCAAATAGTTTGATATGTGGCACCGAAGGATTCTTATGAGACCGTACCTCATTTGGAGTCATGTCGACTAGTGTTGATGAAGGAGGCATATTCACTAGATATCTTGCAGTGTAAAATACCTCCACCCGTAATTCTTGTGTGAGCCCAACACCACTGTGCATGATCCTTGCCTTACCCATCAATGCTTTGTTCATTCTATCGAAAACTCCATTTTTTTGTGGGGTATATGGTGTGGTATTTTGGAGTGTTATTCCCGGGTATAGTTTATCTCTAGATCGGTGGTGACACATAGTTAATATTATGAGCAATGTGGTCTATGCTTTGGAGGAACGTGGAAGGTCTGCATGCAATTGGTGTTTAACTCATAAAATATAAGTGTCTCTTATGTGTTATTTTAATTGTACTATCTATATAATTATCTATTTGATATTATGGAATATTTTTTATAATAATTATTTATGAATCATTATGGTTTTGTACTTAACTCTAGTCATAGGCAGAGGCTTTCTATTTAATTAAATGGTATTAGAGGATATTTTTTGAGTTTCTGTTAATGGGGACATTACAAAGGATATCAGTAAATTGAATTGGCATCATAATTAGGGATTTGGATGTGGCATTATCCATCTTGGGGCTGGGGATGCTACAAAATATTTCACCACTAGTGTTCTTTCTGTCATCCACATTTCCTACCCAATATTGATCTGTGCAAGATTTCAATGTAAAGTATTTTCTTGTGTGATACCATAGAATAAAGTCCAACGTTCCTTTCCAATATCTAAATATTGTTTCGACTTCCTGAACATTTGTTTCCTTAGGTGTGGCTTGACATATTCTAACTAGCCCTATTTTTTTTACTATATCTAGCCTTGAAGATGTCACATAAACTAGGCTACCTATCATTGATATGTATAGGGTTTGATCAATTTCCTTGGATTCATCTTCATTTCTTAGCTTACAACCAATAACCATGGGTGTGCTAACGGGTTTACAGTCTTCCATTTCAAAAAATTTCAACACATCTTTGATGTAATTGGTATGAGATATGAATATTTCTTTTCTCATTTGAGTAATCTGCAATCCCAAAAGGAATGATAATTCTCCAAGCATGGACATCTCGAATTCATTTTCCATTTATTTTGCAAATGTTTGTCTCATTTCATCAATACTACTTCCAAAAATAATATCATCCACATAAACTACAATGACCAACATTTATGCATTATCTATTTGATGTAAATATTTCTATCTATTGTTCCACTTTTGAAGCCTTGTTGTTGCAAGTACTTGTCAAGTATTGAATACCACACTTTGGGGGTTTTCTTTAATCAATAAAGTGTTTTATTCCATATAAAAACATATTCTTTATATTCTAACAACAGAAATCCTTCAGAATGTTCTATGTACACTTCTTCCGCTAAATCTCCATTTAAGAATGTTGACTTGACATCCATTTAATACACTTTAAAAATATTGAAGCCTGCAAATTCCAAAAAAAATCTAATGGCTTCTAGCCTTGCAACAGGTGAAAATATTTCTTCAAATTCAATACTATCCACTTGAGCATACCCTTTATAGACCAATCTTTCTTTATTTCTTACAACTTTTCCATCTTCATTCAACTTATTCTTGAATATCCACTTTGTATTGATCATATTTTTATCTTTCGGTCTTGGGACAAGTTCCCATGTTTCATTTTTCTCAATCTGATTTGAATATTTTTCCATGGCCTTCACCCAATGTGTATCATTACGGGATTCTGCAAATAATTTTGGTTCAACTTTAGACAATAAAGAGAGATTCATCTACTAAAAAATGTTTTCCATTTTTCTCCTAGTATGAGTCTTAGCATTTTTATCACCAAGAATTAAATTTTCTAGATGATTTTTTTGTACATATCTAGATGGAGTTTTTGTATCTTGGAATTTTGTCTCTTCTTCTTCTTCTACATTTTCTATTTCTTCTTCTTCATTATATGCTTCTTATTATTCCTTGATGTATTCCATTTATTCTGCATCTAATTTATTCTTGTGTGGTAGTTCTTCATATATCCTTACATTAACACTTTCAACAATATTATGTAGCCTATTGTTGTAACATCTATAGTATTTTCTTCTCGAAGAATATCCATGAAAAATTCCTTCATATTCTCTTGATTCAAACTTACCTTTATCCTCATCATCTCGTTTAATGTATCACTTGCTTCCAAAAGTTATGAAGTTTTTGGCAGATGTTGGTCGACCTTTCCATAGTTCATAGGGGGTCTTGTCACAATTAATTCTGATTTTCCTATGATTTAGAATGTATACAATAGTGTAAAAAAATTCTCTCCAAAATCTATATAAGAGTTTTGATTAATTCAGAATCATCTTGGTGACTTCTTGTATATGTATGTTCTTCCTTTCAACTAATCCATTTTTTTAGGGGTTCTTATAGCCGAATACTGCATTTTTCCTCCATGGATCTCAAAAAATTATTCAAATTCATTAGATGTAAGGGTAAAATCATGAATCTGGGTAACACTTTCATGACAATCGGGTCTCCAAAATTTCTAGCGGCAATTTTTCGGCTGAACAAATATTGTTTTCGGCCGAAAATTTTCACGTCAATTTTAACGGTGCCCTCGAAATTCGTGTACAATGTTTTTTGGATGAATTGTTTTCCTGTGGTAAGCATATTTCGGCTGAAAGACTTTTCGGCCAAAACGTTTATTTTTAACGGATTCCATTAAAAACTAGGTTTCGGCCGAAAGAATATTTCGGCCGAAAACTTGAAAATGGGACTGTTTGCAGGAAACTGCAAATTCTCTCCATCTTACATCATCTTTGGAGGTAGAAGACTCCTACAAATACTCAGAATTTAGTTTGAGAAATGATACCAACATTTTTAAAATTGAATCTACTTTCATTGGATATAATTTGTTTTCATTTTTATTGTTTTTATCTAATTTTATTTAATTTTATAAAAAAATCACTAAATAATATTTTTAGGTGAGATTATGATTCGGTGAAATGAAAAATCCATATCTCTAAAAATACACAACCGAAAATTATGGAAAATTTATATTCATAATTGTTAAACGGTTCTTTTCAAAAGGGTATTTTTATATTTTACTTTTAAGTAAAAATTAAGATAGATACAAGGTGTAGAAAAACATGTGTTTAAAATCTGCAACGTTTTCATCTTGGTCAACTTAAAACAATTCTAGAAATTATAATATTCATCCATTAGATTCAAAATTATAGTCATAATAAAATAGAGTCTCTGTAGATTGTTGCAGTATATTTCATTTCTTAAAAACATAAGCTTAATAATAGATACATTGTTGTGGAAAACAATAACTCATTATCATTCCTTTCATGTTTAAGGAACATACTGTTAAACAATTGTCAAATTGACATATCAAATCTTGATAAAAAAAAATGAAAAATAGTCATTAGAAATATAACAAAATTATTCACAAGTTTTGTTTTTACTGTAAAGTGAAATTCTAAATAAAAAAAATACTTTTGTATGCCGGAAGTTGAAGAACTTGTGAAAATACAGTTTTTCTTGTCATAAAACAAGCAAAAGTGTTACCCATCTTCATGATTTTACCTGTAAACTCACCTCCATTAGCATATCTCAATCATTTTATTTTCAGATTAGTCTCATTCTCAACTAAAGATTTGAATGCTTTGAATTTTTCTGATTCCTCAAATTTATTTTTGAGAAAGACAACACACATCATTCTTGTAGAATCATCAATGAGTAACATAAAATAGATTTCTCTTTCTAGGATTTCTATTCTTGATGTTCCACAAAGATCTGTAAGCATAAGTTCCAATGTCTTGGATGTTACATATTCATTTGTCTTAAAGTTCACCCTTGATTGTTTTCCATGCTGACATTGTTTACAAATAGTACTTGTGGGCTTTTTGATCTTCAACATATCTCTTACTTCTTGATTGGTACTAATTCTTACCACGTTGTCAAAGTCCATATGACACATTCTTTTATTCCACAACCAACTTTCATATATCTACCCCATGAATCATTTTTATTCATTAATTTCATTTAGAATGTATACATTGTTTGGGGTGTTGATTGATTTTGCAATCAACTTGCCTAATTTTTTTTTTCTGATCTCACATTGTTGAGAGTCAAAGGTAAGAGTATGTGCTTGGTCACATATATGGCTTACACTAAGAAGATCATGTTTCATGTTTTCAACACATGGAAAATTTTCAACTTTAGATATTCCATTGTCAAGATTAAGAGTGCCTTTTCCAATTATTTTTTATCTACCATTGTATCCAAAAGTAATACTTCCATCATTTTTATTCAGGGTGATAAACTTTGTTATATATCCTATTGTGTGACTGGAGCATCCACTCTTAACAATCCACTTGTATTTACATTTTTTTTTACATGAAGTGATGCTCGCATGAACATGGATTTATATTTTCATTGTTCCTGTATTATTTTCATGATTATTGGACCAACCTTTCCCTGTTTTTTCTTGAAGTTACTTCTTCAAAACAAAATTATTTTCCCAAAACCATTGCAGTTATAACATATGATGTTATAGTTCAGAAAAGGGGGAAAATAATTATAATTTCTTCTTGATTCTCCATAGGTGTCTATTTTGTCGTTGCTCATAGTGTCGCTTCTTACATTTATTCTACAATCTATTGCTTTATGAAAAAATCCATTACAATAATAACAATACCAAAGAAAGAGTTTTCAGTCCAGGTTCTGTGATTCCATATTTAATGGAAAGTCTTCTAGATTTCGTTCTTTTGAGGTAAATTTGTCATATGTGGAACATATGGTTCCTCCTTCCTATTGTCTTCAACTTTGATAAAGTTTCAGAGTGTATCAACATACTTCTTGGTTCTTTCTTCATTTGATTATTTTGAAGATGTTGAGGCTTCTTGTTAGGATCAGTCCCTAACCCTTCGTAGTTATTCATTAGTTAGTTTTCATTATAATAAGTGTTAAAAACTCATTATTATTGGGACCACAAGTAGTTAAGGTTGGTTAGGGGTAAAATCATGAAGATGGGTGTCTATTTTGCTTGTTTTATGAGAAAAAAATCTATATTTTCACAAGTTCTTCAACTTTCGACATACAAAAGTAATTTTTTTTATTTATAATTTCACTTTACACTAAAAACAAAACTTGTAAAGAATTTTGTTATCTTTCCACTAACTATTTTTCAATTTTTTTTTATTAAGATTTGATATATCAATTTGACAATTGTTTAACAGTATGTTCCTTAAACATGAAAGGAATGATAATGAGTTAATTTTCGCCCAAAAAATGTATCTATTATTAAAATTTTGTTTTTAACAAACAAAATATAATGCAATAATCTACATAGACTCTATTTTATTATGCATATAATTTTGAATCTAACAGATGAGTATTATAATTTCTAGAATTTTTTGAAGTTGACCAAGTTGAAAACGTTGCAAATTTTAAACAAATGTTTTTCTCCACCTTGTATCTCTCTTAATTTTTTCTTAAAATTAAAATCTAAAAATACCCTTTTGAAAAGAACAGTTTAAGGATTATGAATATAAATTTTTCACTTCGTATATTTAGAGATACAAACATTTCAATTCACTGAATCATAATGTCTGTTGAAACAATTATGCACTAATGTTTTTTAAAAATTAAATAAAACTAGATAAAAATATTGAAAATGAAAACAAATTATAGGAATTGAATGTACATTCAATCTTGAAAATGTTGGTGTCATTTTCAAAACCAAATTCTGAGTATTTGCAGGAGCCCGCAACCTCCAAAGTTCAGGTAAGCTTGGGGGAATTCTCTAGATTCTAGATAGAGTCCCAATTTCTAGTTTTTAGCCGAAAAACTAAATTCTAACGAAAACCATCAAAACTAAATGGTTTCCAAGGTTTTCGGCTGAAAAACCCTTGTTTCAGCCGAAATATGGTTGAGCGAATTCCTTCGGTCGGAAAAAATGAAAAGACACGTCGTATCATTTCATTTCGTTCCAAATTGTATAAATACGCTTTCATCTGAACACAGTTAACACAATTCATCACTTGTTTGATGGTTTTCTAGAGCACCTAAACAAAGTTTCAAATCCTCTTTTTGGTTTTTGTTGAATAAGGTAATTGATGTTTTTTCAAGTTTTTATTGAAATAACAATTTGTATGTTGAAAGATAAATGTTGAGCATTTTTTCAAGGTGAAGTCTTTGTTGAACATATCTTTTAAAGATAACTATAAACTTCATGGGAAACAAAAGTTTGTGCAAGAGAAAATTTGATCACACTCGAGATGAAACTCACGATAACGAACAAAGGAAATAGAATTATTGGAGAAATAAATGAGAACGTGCAAGTATTGAAGAAAGAAACGATGATAATGTAAATAGATATTTTCAACAAGAAGAAGTCCAACCAGGTATGCATGCAGATATTGTCTATATTAAAAGTATAGAATTCAAATTTAAAATATTGTTTAATATAATTGATTGTAATTACGATTTGATGTTTTTCAAAAAACATAAATAGATTTGTCTCATAATGCCGATGAATATGTTGAAACCGAAATTGAAGCAAAAGACTTTGAAACTGAAATTGAAGGAAAATACGTTGAAACTGAAATTGAAGTAGAAGACGAATGACCTACACGTATGTACATAAATTTATATAATACAAGATAAACATTTGTATATAGTTTAGTGAATTTAGGTTCGTGTTTTGTTTTTTAATATAAGCTTTAAATTGAAATATGAAGGAGAATCTATCAACAGTGATAATGAAATATTAGAAAATGTTGATACTAACAAATTTGGGAAGAAAAAATCTAAACATTATATAAGATATCGAACTAAGAATATGTATAATACGTTTTTCAAAGATGAATCAACAATAGTACAAGCTCAACTTTTAATCTATCTAATAAATTCAATAAATTTAAAAGAAGCTACATCATTATTGGGTATTTAAAAGTTGACAAAAGATACAAAGGTGAAACAAAATGTATTGGACAATATAACTAGTGTACTAAAAGATTTTGGAAAATATCCAAAAAAGATGTCAATGTTGCACATAGAGCGAGAAAAACAACATGTGTTTCATCTAGCAATATAAAATATTATTTGAAACGACACATGGAAAAAATGATGGGAACGTCAAGAAACAAATTGTAAAAAAATAGAAAATTTTGACTGCAAATAGATGCAAATGATGAACTGGCTTGTTGGACAATGATTTCTAGACAATCCTACAAAGATAGACTTCAAGTAAATGTTAAAGAATTGGCCCGTAATTGTTGGTTGACAGAATCTCGTGTTTCACCACATACAAGGGATGTGTTGCGACGAAGAATAGCATGGAAAAAATATGAAGAACATACAAAACATTTATTTTCAATGACACAAACATAATTGTTCAATAAGTTCAAAGAAGAGAAAAAACAAGTTAAAATATCCATCAATACATTTGCGCAACTAAATCCATGGTTTGTTAGACCTATCATTGCTCATGACACTTGTTGTTGTCATTATCATGTGGAATTTGATTTGTATTATGACACTTTTATTGATTTTGGTAAAACTTTATGGCCAAGTTCACCTCCTCCTTCCACGTTCTGTGCTTTTATATCTGAAATTCTATGTGAAAGAGAAGGTGATGAATTATTTTACAAAAAAAAATGTGTTGGTGGAAATAAATGTGATCGTTGTGGAAATCTAAGTTTGTTTCACTCAAAGTATCCTATTGATATGAATGATAAATCATTTTTTAATATAATAGTCAATTGGAAGAGATATGAATATATCATGTTCAACATGACTCCACATTCTTCAAATGTTATTTCCAAAATGATTGATTTGAAAGTAGATAAAATCTGTGTGATAGATTTTTTGAAGAAGTTTGAGGAAGAAATTTATAAATACAACAAGCATTCACATAGAGCTCGATGAAAAGACCTACAATTCAAACAATCTCATGAACTGTTTCCACCAGGGAAAATTTTGTATGTAGTTGATTTTGCAGAGAAATATTCGTTGTAGAAAAAGAAATACAGAGTGAATATTATCATTTTGATCAAGTCATGATATTTGCCTAGGTTCTATATAGACATGCTCAATGAATTATTGATAACATATAAATCACCAATGGAAATCGAGATGTTATTAAAGAATATCACTTTTATATAAGTGATGATCGGGCACATGACACATTATGTACAACATTGTTTTGATAAATTTTATGATTCATTGAAAGACCGCAAAATTATATTCAATCGACATTGGATATGGTCAGATGGATGTGTGGGTTAGTTTGAATCATCACAATCATTCTATTGGTTATATCGTCTTCATAAAAAATCAAACATTACACATTATTGGAATTTTTTTGAGACTGGTCATGGAAAATGAGAGCACGATGATGCAGGGGCATCTGTAAAACAAGCACTTCAAAGGTATCAAATGAACCCTCATGCAGATCGATTTGACTTCGCTGATCAAGTTGTTGAATGGTGACAAATGGTGCTAAGCCATGAATATAATCCATCAAGGGATGTGCACATGTGTGTCTATATATAGAGGTTACACATGTACACAAGATATTTTTATTTGAATGTGTTCAAATTTATATTCAATGTTCAATCATTTTCTTGAGAGATTTCAAGTTAACAAGATCTTATCTTGTGCAGGTTTTTTTATTATGTTGGAATCGAAGATGTAAATAGATCAATCCCATATGACACCAACACAATACATGGGACACGAAAAAATACATTCAGTTAAAACAAAATGTTATCAAAATGTATTTGCATTTGATAGAATAAATGAGTCTTGTTTTTGTTGAGTTTGCATAGAGGACACAAAATCCATAGATATTTGTGAAGATGGAAATACAGAATATGTTAAAGCCTGGAGACATACCAAACTTAATATAAAAGGGAAAATGCCACTTGCAAGCTCAGAGGATATGGAATCAAATGAAACTATAGTGTCAGTTGATTGCAATAGAGTTTATGATCTTGTTAGAGAAGTTAATTTTTATGTTTATTTTTTTTCAAATAACTTATAGATGTACTTGTGTGATAATCTAACACGAACTATTTATTGTCCAATATATCCAATTATTTGCATGAGATATATTTTCCATGGTTGCACCTATAGACAACACTGAAAACATGAAATATTATTTGATGTGATGCACAGAACAAAAGATGAGGCTATTAGAAGATTTTGATGATAACAATTTTATATATGAAAGATGATCCATTGTATTGAAAGGATATAGTTTTCAAGAAACCCATCAAACTGATACTCATGTTCAATTTCAAGACTACCAATTAGATGTCACAAGTTGTCAATATAGGTGTTTGATATGTACAATGCTCATAAAGTTAATATAAGTTCAATAAAAAAAGAAAAAATTTAGAAAATCGAAAAATGTCCAAAGTCGATCATGAACGAATAATTGAAGATGGAGTACCATTAGGATTTTTTTAAACAAGTGACACATGCACATTCCATT
Organism: Picea engelmannii; assembly: GCA_009831015.1. Taxonomy (NCBI): domain Eukaryota; kingdom Viridiplantae; phylum Streptophyta; class Pinopsida; order Pinales; family Pinaceae; genus Picea; species Picea engelmannii. The sequence continues at coordinate 539,635 of ML784574.1, read as the reverse complement.
TTTATTTCTTTTTCATTGAATGTACATATATTTATGAATATATAGGATTCTAGAATCATTTCTAGTTTAGTTTACTTTCATGGTCCATTCAATTAAGAAAAGTTGTATTTCCCATGAATTATAAAGTTTAGCAAACCTTATTTACAATTTCAGGGAAGAACCTGTTAGGACCACATATTGTACCCTTTTTGCCCATACTTTTTGCCATTATTATACCCTTCATCACCTGTATTTTAACTTATACTATCATTTCACCTGATCATCCCAAGGTACACAACGTCCTTTCTCATTATTATATGCTTAATCTGTTTTGCATAATACTTTACATTACTTTTTGACCTAACCATTGATTAGAAGTGCATAAGTGTCCATATTTGCAGAATAGTATTCAAGGTCGATGCTGAAACACAGAACTATATAAGTAACTGCTGAAACACGGAAGCTGCTACACAGTCTGAAGATGCAGATGTCGAAACACGGAGCTGCTACACAATCTGAGGACGCATAAGCCGAAACACGGAGCAATCACTCAGTTCAGAAGTGCAGTTGCTGAGACACAGAGGAGGCCGCCACGATGCTGAAACGCGAGTCCTGACAGCTAGCAGTCAAACCGACACAGTCAAGAGCGCAATTCACGTGGCTGAACAGGACGTGAATTGCGATGCTGAAACAACACTAGCAGCTATGTGAAGAAGCCGTTACACCAGCCGTAACAACAATGCTTCGTC
>ML784574.1:527108-538807 GCA_009831015.1 Picea engelmannii | reverse complement strand
GGAATGAGTTACACTTAAACGACAACAATAATGAATTGATACGGTGGTAACTAAACACTTAAGAATAAGATTTAATTAAGAACATAATAAGACATTCATTAAAAAGAATAACTAGATATATATTTTAATTAATCAACGAAAGGAAGAGAATCTATAGGGTGAGTTCTGGAACCCGAAACATGTTGACTGATCTACGCTATTGACTAGCTCTCTTTTTTCAATGGATAAATCATAAATTTAAATTCACCAATAAACAAGTAAAAATCTCAAGCAGGAAGCCAATATAGCCATAATAAGACCAGAACGAATTCTCAGATCTAAATTTACAAAAATGAAAATGCCCATACAACTATTGCCAGGACGAATTCTCGAATCTAATTTTACAAAACCAAAAATACCCATACAACTATTACCAGAACGAATTCTCAGATCTAAATTTACAAAAATGAAAATGCCCATACAACTATTGCCAGAATGAATTCTCAGATCTAAATTTACAAAAACGAAATGCCCATGCAACTATTGCCAGAACGAATTCTCAGATCTAAATTTACAAAATGAAATTGCCCATACAACTATTGCAAGAACGAATTCTCATATCTATTTTTACAAAAATGAAAATGCCCATACAACTATTGTTAGAACAAATTCTCAGATCTAAATTTACAAAAACGAAAATGTCCATACAACTATTGCCAGAACAAAATCTTAGATCTAAATTTACAAAAACAAAATGCCCATGGAACTATTGCCAGAACGAATTCTCATATCTAAATTTACAAAACGAAATTGCCCATACAACTATTGCCAGAACAAATTCTCAGATCTAATTTTACAAAAACGAAAAATGCCCACAGTGATATACAAAACGCCCACAGTAATAGAAAACGCCCATAGTAATATAAAAACGACCACAGAAATTTATAAACGCCCACAGTCATCTAAAAACACCCACATCAATATAAAAACGCCCACAGAAATTTATAAACGCCCACAGTCATATAACAACGCCCACATCAATATAAAAATGCCCACGGAAATTTATAAACGCCCACAGTCATATAAAAATGCCCACATCAATATAAAAATGCCCACAAAAATTTATAAATGCCCACAGTCATAAAAAAACACCCACATCAATATAAATATGCCAACTGTAATATATAAACGCCCACAGTGGTGTAAAACGCCCCTATTAACATAAAAACGCCCACTGTAATGTGCAATACGCCCACAGTGATATAAAACGCCCCCATTAACATAAAAAATCCCACTATAATGTGTATTACACCCACAGTGATATAAAACACCCCCATTAACATAAAAACGCCCACTGTAATGTGTATTACGCCAACAGTGATATAAAACGCCCCCATTAACATAAAAACGCCCATTGTAATGTGTATTATGCCCACAGTGATATAAAATGCCCCCATTAACATAAAAATGCCCACTGTAATGTGTAATACGCCCACAGTGATATAAAACGCCCCCATTCATATAGACACATAGCCATAAAATCTCTTTTATCCAACCGACATGCAACAACAGAGTAAGTAGAAATACTTTATAACTGTAACACAATTTCAATCACCGAAGAACATGGCAAGAAAACCAATCAATACAACGAGAACCCAAGTAGATTGAAGTTAAGTATTTTTTCATCTCATAATGCCAATACAAAAATGTCGATAACAATAAGAGAGGGCCAAGGTCCTAATACCTTCTATCATGCAAAATGAAAAACATACCGTTGCCTTAACTCCTGCCTCGAATGATGACCGCACGCTTTGTATCACTCATGCTCCTTGCCACTCCCCTCGCCGACCGTCAAGACTACACTGGTACCTCCCATCCAATCGCTAGGGGTACTCTGCTTCCCGCTTAGCCCTCGAGCCACAAAGGGGCCACACACAATCCAGATGGTTTGTCTAGCTTCCCAGCTCGCCTCGCAAGGCCGAGCTACCACTCCTATCCAAACTAGGAAAACCCAACTCCCCACAAGTAATCAGTCAAGTCACAAATCCGGCAGCATAACGTTACGCTGACAGTCGATCCCCTTTTTTCCTTTTCTTCCCTTTCTTTTATAGATTTTTAGACATTCAAACTTTCCCTAAATCCCTTTTTAATTTAAGTTTTAATGAAATCATCTAAAATTTCTCCATCATACAAGTGTCATTCATCCCCCACTTTCCTCCAAAATTTATTTTCTTTAATTTATTAAATGACTCATTTCCCTCGCCCGCCTAGAGTTGCTCCTATAATTTCTCCTAGGTGTTCCTAGATTCCCCTTCAGGTTTAAATACTTTCCCTAAAAAGACATTGCTAATTTAGTTCATTTTAGAAGGTTCTTAATTGTATATTCCTTACTATGTTGACCTCGCTTTTTACCATAAGTTCCCTTCTTTCCTTTATTATGTTTCCTCAAATTCTTAGTTTCCTAATTTTTATTTTTCCCTTCTTTCCCCTTTTCAATAAAGACAAAATGGTATTTGCGCATTTTACTCTTTTCCTTTTATATTTATTTCAAATCTTTTTACACTTTCACAATTTAAATAATTTATTTCTTCCTTACAATTTAAAACCACGGATTTTAATTAAATTAATACTCTCTTCATTTTACCCCAAAAATTTATGAAGACTAAAACTATTACTTAAGTGGTTTTTAGTTTAAATTTTTATTTTTATTTTTATAGGGTCTGTTCGTAAGGTTAGACAAAATTTTACCTTGAGAAGTTTTAGACTTAGGACTTACATTCTGAACTAGGCGACATTTAATTAGGGAAGTAGCTTAATGTGTTAAATGTCTTAGGGCCATATAGGTTTGTTCCTTCATCAACATCAACATGACATGCCCTTCAAGACGCACCACGTGCTCCAAGGGTGCCACTCGCCTCGTTCGTTTCTTTTGCGCGACGTGCCCTTCAGGATGCACCCCGTGCTCCAAGGGTGCCACTCACTTCTTGTGTTTCTTTTGCGCGACATGCCCTTCAGGATGCACCACGTGCTCCAAGGGTGCCACTCGTTTCTTGTGTTTCTTTTGCGCGACATGCCCTTCAAGATGCACCACGTGCTCCAAGGGTGCCACTCGCCAACTTAACTGATTGGTAGACATCAATAACCCCTGTAGTCAACACTCCGCTAGGTGAACTTGTGAGAGACTAAGGGCTCTAAGAAATAAGGACCCCGCCTTATTGCATGCCCCTTAGAATCATCATGAGCGACTGTCGCAGTCTGCCCTCACGGCATCATGGATCCTCTTGAACTAGGTAATCGTTAACCTACAGTTCGAGCAGGGATGCTTTTAAGGATGGAAATTTATTTTAAAATGTAGAAACCTTGGCGAATCTTACTAATCATTCATATGTCAACTATAAATGTTTGGCAATATTTTTGTAAAAATATTCAAATTTCTAGGTATTTTATATAGTTTTTATAAATTTTTGGCGATTTTAAAGGTAAAATAATTTTATCCTATAGAATTTGGGCGAATCATTTTTAAAATAGTGAATCTCATTTCTGGAAAAACCATGGAAAATTAGCCCATCAGTGAAATTTAGCCCCTAAAATCATCCATGACTTTGAGCCACGGCGGGAGTGCTAGTATGTTATGGCAGGGCTGTTGTCCACACCTCTCCCTCAACCTCTCTGGAAATCATGTGTGGCCCCTTTACTCCATATTTGAGTCTAGTCGGCAAGCTATCGTCAGCCTGCATCATCAACAATCGTATCAGAACATGTTCACATCATATCATCAAATCAAATATAGTAAAATCACAGTAAACAATCAACCCCAAAGCACACTCCCTGACTCGATCCGGAGTCCAGGGGTCACGTCGATGCCTCTGCATCCTCAAGATCAAAAACCATGCACACTCAGTAAAACTGAGTCAATAGCACCTGTCCATGTCAAAGCATTAAAACATCATGTCATCTATCATATCGCATCATAATCAAGGATAAATGTTTTCTTATCATAAAAGTCCAGATCACTTGCGAGAAAGTGTCCTCAAAGAATAAGTTTTCTCGGTGCGCCAGAGCAAGATGTTACATTATATTAAATTTGATGACGTGTTTTGACTATTTTCAACCATATTTCCAAATCAAACAAAATTTAAATTATAAGTGAGAAACTATAATTTTTATTTCACATTTTCTTGAACATTTCATTTTGAAATTTCATAAAAAAAATTAAAAATTAATTTTTATTTCACATCTTCTTGAATATTTCATTGTGAAATTACATAAGAAACTATAAAATTTGATGATTTTTTTTAAATCAAGAAAGTAGTATATTGAAATTATTTCATCCAATATTTAATATAAATAAACATAGTGCAAGTAAAGACAAGACAAAATATTACATGAGTTATCTCAATATCTCTTCTATATCTTCTTTTGTTTTTCTTAGTTGTTGTTATCATCTTTGTAGTTTTCTCATAGTTGTTTGTATGAGAAAGAAGGTGAACTCAAAGACCATTAAAACCTTTCATTGAGATGTTGATGTAAATTGAGATTTTGATATAAATGTGAGACCATGTCACTTTGAAAATATCAAAATGATAAAGACCATGTAAATGTCCTAGGTTCAAATTCAAGTGTGTGTAGAGCCCCTTGTGTGTGTCTGTCTTAATTTGCAATATTTATAGTGTTTTTGTTCATTCTTCCATTTTTTCAAGTGATTCTTTCTTTCTACATCTTCTAACCCATTGTTACACTAATTTTCTTAGTTATTTCTATTTTTTTCATGCAAAAAAAATAGTTTCATTGTTATTCTATTAGAATCAAATGAAACTTTTTATTACATATGGATCTAGAAAATGGTGATCATAAAATATTTGTAGTCTTTCCATCCTTCCACATTTTTACATTGTAGTACAGTTATAAAAGTCATCTAGTTTCTTATAAAAAATTATTCAAAAAAGAGACATCTGTAAAGATCCAGGCTATAAAATGTAAACAAATTTTGTACATACAACAATTCCATCAACAATTTCTTCATAAAAGAGCGAGCCAAAATTTCCTTTGAGTGCCTTTTTGGAGAGGTTGTCTTCTACTTTGTTGAATTCTATTATTCAAATATATTATTTAAGCTTTTGATCTTGTCTTTCCAGTTGTTGAGATATATCATGTTCAGGTTGAATTTGGAATTTATTGAGTCGATAGTGACCTTGGAATATCCTACAATCATCAATTGTTTTATGGAAAAGTAGGAAGGGAGTAATAATAGTCCCCATAGGCCCAATATTTCAGCTTTATGTTGAATTTTATCAGTCCACAATGAAATATGTTGAATTTTATCAGTCCCCATAGGCCCAAGAACAGTCCACAATGAAATATGTTAAATTTTATCATGTATTTTTGAATAGTCCAAAGTGACCATAAAATGAAGAATTTAAATTAATACATAGTAGGAAAGTATTTAAGAGTCTAATGCTTAATTTAATGCATTGTAAGAAGGAGAATATACAAAATATTAGTTCAAAACTAACAACTTTGCCACTTTTTCTCCATCGACTTAGTGTAGACACCTTTGAGCATTGGCCACACCACAACAATATATCAAGCCAAGTCTTGAACAAAACCAAAACAAACCTATTCTTACATTAGTAATGGCATTTAACAGATTAACAACAAAGCAATTTTATTTCAACCTTAACCTAGTATAGATAGAGACTCTCATCATTTTAATTTCATAGATATCTAGTGGTTAAATGGAAATGCCACAAGCCTACCATTTATGGAACATAAATAGTGGTGCAATGAAGAAATGGATAAAACACAAAATTAATGTCCTATAAAGACAAAAGTTAGAATATGAAAACCATATTTATGTTATAGCTAGCTTAAAGAAGAAAATCAATATTACTAAAATAATAACAAAGTATTATAATCTTCATAGTGAAACTCTCATTGAACAAATCCTATAAAATAGTATAAAACAATATCGTAAAACATAAATTAACCTTTTGAGAAATATGAGACAATAAATTGATATTTTGAATTCCAAAAATATCAAATATATATATATATATATATATATATATATATATATATAATCAAAGTCTGAATAATTACACCGCCAAATACACAGGTTCCACATCCATTTTAGGATGATAAAAAAAACTAAGACATTTAAATCCAAAATTTGGGACTTGAAGTGATTGCTTTAAGATAGATCACTTCAAATCTACAATTCACACCTGCAAAAAAATAGAATTGAGATTTTAAAAATTTACAATTCAAACATGTCAAATAAAACAGAATTCAAAAATTGTGATTAAAACAAAATTGACATAAACACCAAAATAGTTAAGTCTCTTCCTCCAACATACTTTTTCCCACCAAATATAATGTAAACATATTTTCCACCAAATATAATTTAGACATATGTAACAAAAAAACAAAAACAAATAACACATATTAACATATATATAATTTATCTAAATATTAAATAAACAATAAGAAATAATAACATACCCAACGATAGTTAAACAGATTTAAGATAGTTACTCTCCACATTAAGCATACATGATTTAAACAATTTGTAAAATCTTATCTAAAATCTTAAAAAAAAATTAAAGAGAAAAATTGTGTTCTTGGTAACAAAATAATTGTGTTCAGAGTTAGATAATAATCTAAAAATAAATATAGAACTATCTATGAAAAAAGTTCACAAATCTCCATATTAAGTCATTCTTCCACTGAAATATGTATGTCCTTATGGATAAAGTCTCAAATCCTTAAGGTGAAATTATCATCCCAGGTGATGTTATTTGATCTTAATTACTCAATAGTAAAATACTAATCTCCTCAGTAGTAAAATACTTATCTCCTCTTCTGCAATGGTCATATAATCAAATTCAATAATTCCCTTTCAAATTAAAGGACTCATAAATCTCCATATTAAGCCATTCTTCCGAAAAACTACTTATATCTATGAAAGTTCACAAATCTCCATTTTAAAAACCATTTTTTCGGAAAATACTTATATCTTCTTTCTGCAGTGGAATAGATGTTCTCATATAATCTTTCATGTACATGAAGAAAACACAAATCTGCACATGTGTATTAAGTCATTCTTCAAAAACCATTTAAATCTTTCATCTTTGGGATATATTCATATTACATATAATCAAATGCTCTTTGAAATTATGTGTGAGCTATCTCACATATACAATATGTGTTTTCTAGCTCTCATATACAATATGTGTGAGCTAGCTCAGATATACATATGCATAGTTTATTTGTAAATTTACTTGAATGTTGGTTTTTGTGGTTAATAACCAATTTAGTTAAGATTTTGACAATACCCTGGAAAGAATGAATTCACTTCGTTGTATGTAGAAAATACAAATGTTCATACTACGCCATTCTTGGACAAGAAAGAAAGGAATGCAATCGAAGAAAATTTATAAACTTTCCCTTTTCTGATGTGGGATGGAGTCTATTCTCAAATAATCAAATGTTCAAGTTCAAAATTAGGTCGTCATCATGATCTAAACTTAAATAAGTTTGAATGTACACCATTTAATACAATGATAATCTTATATAGGGGTTCTATATATTTAAAAATAATTTATCAAAGCATTGAATAGGAAAGACTAAACTAAAAATTTGAGAAAACAAAAATTTGATAAAAATCAAAGAAAATTAACTCTTTTATATAAAACCCAACATAAAAGAAAATTAAAACTCAGTAATATTCAATGAACATACATTTATGAATCATCATGAATGGATGCATCCTTCCTAGGTATGGGTGTTTCCTCTACTTCCTCCTCAATCCCAATCTCCCTCCCAAGCACACTCTCAGGTAGTCTCTTCTCCACATTACCCTATATAACACATTTCAAATTTGAAAATTTGAAAATTAAATTTAAATGATTGTAACACATTAAATTTAAATGATTTTAACACATTAAATGATACATGTAAACTCCCACCCTCTTCAAACTCTCCCAATGAGAATTGAGACAATCCTCCCCAAGTAGTAGGAGATGGAATATGGATCTGTGAACAACACAACTAAGAACTAAATCTAGGATTCAATGTGTTTACATTTATACAAAATTATAAATGTTGTTGATCTTATTCAAAAAATTGGAGATTGGACAACTAACGTGCTCATTTCTGGATATTAGAAAACACATACCTGATTCAACTCATCCAAATTGAAACTTGTGGAATCCAGTCCCCTATTTGCTGGAGATTCATTTAACATATCTTCAAACTGCAATTAATGAGAATAACAAATCGATTATTTCTATATATACAATGATATCTAAATCTAAAATTAGAAGTAAACTATCCTAAAATGAGTAAAACATTTACTAACTAGAACACATACATTTATGTTGTTCGGGTCATCATTCTGAATGACCTTCTTCCAAACATCACGAATTTGTTTTGAATATTCCTTAAGATCTTCTATTGACATGGTATCTAACTTTGCATCTGTTTTATAAACAAATATGGCCTCAAAATTGGCTTATGATCGCTGACGATTCAAGCTGGCATCAACACCATAAAACATGACTTCCAAATTTTCCCTAATTGAATTCCTAGTCTCTTTTCAAACCTATGATGAAGCTCGCAAATCTAAATGTGAAGCAAATTCTCCTATTGAGTGAGATACTAAAGGTCATGGTGGCATCGACAATGTTTCATTTTGATATGCCAATTTTGATCATATGTTTGTCCTTTACTAGCCCCATAATGATCGGATGGTAGACTAGTATAATCAAGGAGCATGTCCATGAAAAACTAGGCATAAAAGTGTCTTGCAAAATAGTGTGGAACCTCATCATTCCATGAAAATTTCTCATATGCTGCCAAAAATCTGTTATACAGATGTCCTGCAATGTCGGGGTGCTTAAAATATTACACCTTCAACATCTTCCACTTTGGCCCATATTTGAAATTAATAGAAATTGTGTTTTCTTTTGAAACTTTATTTTTTACTGCTTCCCATTTATCAGGGCCCACCAGCTCTGACTTTCTCCACCTCATTAGATCGACAAAATTGTTAGTGGTTGGCCACATCTTTTGATATGCATCCATAAAGTTTTGCAATGAATGCAAAACAATCTACAAGCTTTGTTTACTCTCTTGAGGGATTTCCAAGACCTCCAAATCATCTTTTAACCTTCGTTTAACACCTAAGCATCACTCAAGGGTCTTGGTTTCAGTAATCCATTCCCAAGGAAGTTCATCAGCAACATCTGAAGGATGGGTGGACGTAGGCATGTCATCTTTTGTTTCTTGATAATGCGGCCTCTTAAATCCACCTTCACCTTTTACACCAACATTAGAATCTGCATGACACCCACTCTCTCTGTAACATACTGCTCTCGCACACTGAGAAAACTTATTCTTTGAGGACACTTGCTCGCAAGTGATCTGGACTTTTATGATGTTAAACTATTTCTCCTTGATTATGATGCGTTATGATAGATGACATGATGTTTTTACTACTTTGATGTAGATAGGTGTTGCTAACTCAATTTCATTGAGTGTGCAGGGTTTCGGACCTTGAGAATGCAGAGGCATCAGTGGAACCCCCTTGGACTCCGGATTGAGTCAGGGAGTCTGCTATTTGGGTTGATTTATTTACTGTGATATTTTTTTGATCTGATGATATGATGTTGACATGTTATGACACGATTGTTGATGATGCAGGATGACAATAGCTTGCCGATCAGACTCACATATGGAGTAAAGGGGCCACACACGATTTCCAGAGAGGTTGAGGAAGAGGGGTGGACATCAGCCCTGCCACCACCTACTAGCACTCTCATCGTGGCTTGAACTGTAGGTTAACAATTACCTAGTTCGAGAGGATCCACGATGCCGTGAGGGAAAACTGCGACAGTCGCTCACGATGATTCTAAGGGGCGCGCAATAAGTAGGGGGCCTTATTCCTTAGAGCCCTTAGTCTCCTGCAAGTTCACCTGGCGGAGTGTTGACTCCAGGGGTTATATATGTCTACCAATCAGTCCAGTTGGCGAGTGGAACCCTTGGAGCACGTCGTGCATCCTGAAGGGCACGTCGCACAAAAGAAACACAAGAAGCAAGTGGCACCCTTGGAGCACATGGTGCATTCTGAAGGGCACGTCGTGCAAAGGAAACGAACGAGGCGAGTGGAACCCTTGGAGCACGTGGTGCATCCTGAAGGGCACGTCACATTGATGTGGATGAAGGAAACAAACCTAAATAGCCCTAAGACAACAACGCCTTAATAAATTCTTAAAATGACTCCCCTAAACAATTGTCGTCCAGTTCAAAATCTAAACCTAAGTCAAAAAAAAACTTCTCTAAGATAAAAATTTCATTTAACCTTGAGAAAAAGGGCCCTAACTCTAACTCTAAAAAGAGCCTAACCCTAATTCTAAATGAAATAGCTCCAATAATTCTTGACCTAGTCCTATACCCAAATATTATTATTAATAGTAATTAACCCTAATAACCATTAAAATAATTAAGCAAAACATCATTATGAGATTTTAGGCTAGATTTCACACTTTAATGCAATGCAAGAAGAATACAATTTTTAGAACGTACTTGAGCTCTAGTTCTTGGATTTATTAACATTAACTTCATCCAACTATACAACAAATATATCAATGGATACAAGATTTCATAATCTTTTTCAACCATTTAACTTTTAATGAACTCATAACTTTTATTCAAATTGAAACATAACTTTTCTTAAAAATAAAAATATACATAAATTACAGTTTAGTTAACTCAGACAATAAATTTCATTGAAGGCATGTCCTTCTTTAAAAACAACTTGCAATGTGAGTTCATTAACATTTTGAAAGCATAACTTTTATGAAATAAATTGAATGCTTAAGGGACTAAACTATTTTCCATAAAACGCATAGATAGACTGAGACTAAACCAATAGTAATAAAATTATTTAATGAGCGGGAGTATAAAAAGTATGAATTTAAAAATAAAATGAAAAGATGCCTTGGGGCATTTAACTTTTTGGTTTAAAAAAAAAGAAGGAAAGGGAATAATAAAATAGGTAAATGAGCCTTTTATTAAATTTAAAGAAAATAATTTTGGGAGAAACGTGGGGGATGAATGACACTTGTAAGACAAAGAATTTTTGAGGTTTTTTCATTAAAACTTAAATTAAGTATGATTTAGGGAAAGGGGGCTCAAAACTCCATAAAAGAAAGGGGGATGATGGAAAAAGGGGATGGGTTGTTAGGTATCGTTATGCTGCCGAATTTGGACTGGACTGATTTCTTGTGAGGAGTGGGAATTTTCTCAGTTGGGATTAGAGTGGTAGCTCAGCCTTGGAGGCGAGATGGGAAGCTAGGTATACTATCTGGACTGTGTGTGGCCCCTTTGTGGCTCGGGGGGCTAAGGGGGAAGTAGAGTACCCCTAGCGTTTGGCTGGGAGGTACCGGTGTAGTCTCTACGGTCGACAAGCGGGAGAAGCATGGAGCAACAACGCGGGATAGCGTCTTCGAGTTATTCGCCGCCAGTCCCAGGTACGCATGTGCATTGTTTAAAAAAAGAGAAAAATGTTTGAGTTGTATATGAATTCTTGATGGATTAAATTTAGGATGATTCTGTTCCCTTTGTTATTCTCTGTGTTTCTAGTTATTGTTCATTACACTGCAATCCTTCTCTGTGTTGTTGTTTATCTCGGCGTGGACTATTTTTTTTTTTTAAATATA